>SMSR01011108.1:4048-209305 GCA_019453355.1 Ceratina japonica | reverse complement strand
GATCCCACATATCATTTATAGAAACAATAAAATCTACAGGCTACTTATTGGATGCCTCCTAATCTCGAAATAGGTATTTTGTTTCTAAAGCCTGAACAGTTAGAAATATACGGGTAATAAAAATCTAAGCGACGGCTAGAAGAGCTAGGTTCGACGGGGTCGGAACCCCGTTGGAAGGAGCACGCACCACATACATAAACTCCGGCCACTCCGTGGCAAATCGTGGCCCCGGGACCCACCCCCTTTTTTTTATCCGAGTCCGGCTGTCCTATATTTCTTGCTGCCCGCCAGAATTCCTGGCTCTTTACGCTCTCCTCCTTAAGGGAACCCTCCCCCGGCCCCTCTCAGACACGAAAGCACCTACGTAAGCCTTTCTATTAATGATTTTTACGGCCGGCCTCCGTTTCTTTTTCTTCCACGAGGAACTCGGGACCCGGCTGTGCCGGCTCACCAAAAACGAGAAAATCGTCGCCGGATACGCGAAACGACCGGCGGAAAGAGAGACGAAGAGAGAACGGGACGACGACGGTGGCGGTGACGTACGGAGTTGACGCGGGATCGGCTAATTGCTATAATTAATTAAATAATTCCTGTAATTAGACTAGAGGGTTGGAGGGCGACGGGAGCGCGCGGGTGGAGCGGAATCGCGGAATTAGTTACAGAACGAACAACGCGAGACAGAGGTGCTGCAGTGTAATGACCGTCGGTCAAGAAATATCTCCGGGTTCTGCTTCCGTGAGAAGATTGTTAGGAAGTTCGCGTAGGACTGCTAATTTCGACAGGTTGATGAATAGTTGGAAAAAGTGTGCCGCTTGATTATAGGATGTTACGCGTAAGTACTCGGTATAATAGTTATAGATGACCGTGTCGATCGACAAAGGGGAATCTTTCTAATTTGTACTGCTCTTTTTTCGACACCGTCCGAGCAAACAAAACGCGGCCGTGTCGATCGGTAGTTAGCGAAACGATCCGTCGTACGCGTCGACGACGTCTCCAGTTAGTCGACGCCGAAGACCACGGAAGCCGTCGGCCGACCAAGGAATTAAACACCACGTCCCGCGTTCTTATGCAAATCTTTTTATATCGGCGTTTGGTGTCCGACGCGGTCCAGCGCGTAATGTGGGTCGCAGTTTTGGTGAACGCGCAACAAAATAACGGCGGCGAGAGTCGCGAATCGGGTCAGCCGATATTAAATACGTACGCGCGGGTGCATATGGAACGCGGAACAGTGACGGGAAAATTGCGCCTTCTGGGAGAGAGATAGCCACGGGAATTCGAACGCGGGCAGACGTATCGCGCAACAACGGACGGGCGCGAGCAGCACCCCACGGCAGAGCCACCCGATTGAGATATATTTACTTTCGAAAGGCGGCAGCCCTAAGGGACCGCGGTAATTGCTATAATTAATCGCGTGATTCCTGTAATTAAAGCGATCGGGATTGGTAGCTGGGAAGTGCGCGGCTCCGCTGCTTCCGTAATAATACAGCCGCGGGATGAACCAGCCCTGTTTCGGATAAATTTATTAACACGCGCGCGCGGAACGGTTGAAGAGTCGGAGGCGGACGGCCGACCCGCGGAACTGGGTAACAGTCGTATTTACGTTGAATCCAATAATATTGTTCCCCTCGGAAAAGTGAATTGATCGAAGAATGAGAATGTCTGACGCGAAACGAACAAGTAGGACGCAAAGGTCGCCAGCGGAGAATCGAACGAACGCGACGGCGATATGGCGGTAACCTCGACGTGCCTTTACGGCACCGAAGGGTTTTAACTTTTTACGCTCTATCGGGACGTTAAAGTCCCATCTCTTTAAAAGCGCCATATTTCTTTTATCGACGTTTGCGACTCGACCGGCTTAATGACAGGACTTGTATGTTCCCTGCTCAATAAACCTCGTACCTCGCGATATTCACTTTCCTTTTCATTAGCCAAACGCGCGGTCACGTGCTCCAAGATTATCGAAAATCGCCAGGCGTAAACTGTACGAAAACGAAATTTATAGATTTTCGTTAACCCCTTGGCTACTGTGGGCGCATATACGCGCTCAGAAATTTTGCTTATGTGACACGGAGAGCGCATATAAACGCTCAACACAGCGTGGTACCCGTGTGGTACAACCGGTGCGTCTCAAAGTTTGCCGTACTCAAAGGGTTAAACATCTTCGGAAACGAATTTGTACAGAATCAATCGTATCAGAAGCAATCGTGGAATTGCGGAAATTCGACAGACGTAAATCGTGCGAAAGGGAAATTGNTTAAACATCTTCGGAAACGAATTTGTACAGAATCAATCGTATCAGAAGCATTCGTGGAATTGCGGAAATTCGACAGACGTAAATCGTGCGAAAGGGAAATTTNCCCCTTGGCTACTGTGGGCGCATATACGCGCTCAGAAATTTTGCTTATGTCACACGGAGAGCGCATATAAACGCTCAACACAGTGTGATACAACCGGTGCGTCTCAAAGTTTGCCGTACTCAAAGGGTTAAACATCTTCGGAAACGAATTTGTACAGAATCAATCGTATCAGAAGCATTCGTGGAATTGCGGAAATTCGACAGACGTAAATCGTGCGAAAGGGAAATTTATCGATTTTCGTTAGACGCGTTATTTATAGTTTTGAGGAGGTCAATTTGTACGGAATCCTCGGGGCGAGCATTGTGGCGTAGAAAACAGAAGAAGAGGAGTCGCGGTAAGCTCGGTAAAAAGCTGTACGGGCGATTAATCATGCGAGTCGCGTTGCGAGCGAGTTGGACGCGTGCGCTCGTTATCCGTGCTTTCAGCGCGGACCGCGCGCGATGTGCCCGGCGGAGGGAATCTAAAAACTCGCCGGGTCGTTTGTTGTTCGTCGTTATTCACGGTGCGGTGTGTCGCGCGGCTTGTTCCAGGCGATACGGCACGAAATGCAGCGGTTGCCTCCAGGGGATAAGCCCCCAGGACCTCGTGAGGAAGGCGAGGGACAAGGTTTTCCACCTGAATTGCTTCACCTGCCTGGTGTGTCGCAAGCAGATGAGCACCGGGGAGGAGCTCTACGTCCTGGAGGACAACAAGTTCGTCTGCAAGCAAGACTACCTGTCCGGCAAGCTGCCGGACACGCATCACGTCCACGGCCATCACGGTGAGTTACAAGTGCCATTGTCCTTTGTCATCCCGCCGGAGACGGCCCGCATTCCCTTTGAGACGCGACGATTCGTTAAATAATCGGCGTCCGATCGACGAAACTACCGCCCCGTCGCGTACGACAAAAAAGAAACAAACCGCGAGCCGGGGGCACGATCGAGATTCCCGATTTTTTTCAAAGGTAAAAGGCGAGGGGAGCGGGGCGGAAAGCGAGTCGGGACTGGGATCACAGTTGAACGCGTCCGACGCCCGAGATTTCGCGGAGTCAGTTCCAAAAAAAGAGGGGCCGGGGGTGGGTTTTTCACGGCGGCGAGACCCGGGCTCGGGACCGGCAAGCTGTGAAAACAGCGCGCGTGTAACCGACCACCGTCAGCCACCAGCTCTCTCGAAAAGAGAAACAGCGCGGGTCGGGGGGAGGACGGGAGAAAGGGAGAGAGAGAACAGCAGCTCGGTTTCACGAGGCCCCCTCGCCGACGTGTAAGCCGTGAAACGAAAACCGAAAGGTCGTTAGGCAGGGGCAAACCTTTTGTCGCTTCGATGCCGACGTCGAAACCGCAAAACGTCGTCCTGTTTCTCCTTTTCGTTTTCTTTCGCTATACAAGCCGTATACCTCCGCCGAGGCGCGAATTCCGCGAGGCGTCAGACCGTCCTAATCGATCCCCGTTGACGTCTACCTTTCTCTCGTCTCGTTACAAGGATATAATCCTTAATGCGAATCTCATGCGTGTATGTCTATCCTTCGGGAAAAGAAATCCGCGGCGATGCGATCACGCGTACGGGGAACGTCGTCGGGGTGTTCGGATGCGCCACGCGTCTCCGATATCGTTACGGGAATCTGATCCCCGCGATAAATGCGAATCCTGCGCGTCCGTCTTTAGGAAAAATGATTTCCATCGCGTGCAATACTCTCCCGGCGTGGACGTTCACCGACGCGCGAGTACTTACATATCTAGAGAGAACGTCGGAGTTATTGCTCGCGAAAAGTGTACGGGCGGTGGTGGAGGGGGCGACGATTACCCGTTTCGATGATCAAACATCGTGATGTCTGGATGTACCACGCGTTTCCGACATTAATCTCTATCACCGCTTGGCCATTTGTCAGTTGTCGAATTCACGGTGATCGTCTGCGGCGCACGTGAAAAGCGCAGCAATTACGCGGCGAGCGTCGATTAATCAGCGAACGTTTATCGATAACTTTTAGCGTCTTTTGTCGCTGAACACGCGGAATCGGCGGGACGCGCGCCGATGGCAAATTGCGGGATTTCGGAAAAATCGTAATGAACGCCGCCGTTACCGTCGTTACACGCGCCACCGTATACGTCCAGGAGCGAATAAACGTAATCACGTTTAATTGCTAATTTCGTATGGAACATCGGCAAATTTATTCGTCCGGTTGATAAATTATGTTCTATTTACTATACTGGATATTTCCCGTTTTATACGTCTAAACATTCGCGCTGATCGACGCAATTATTTTACTACGGAATTTCACCGCGCAATAGCGTGCGACAACCATCGCTGCCTTCTTGCAATTCCCTTTCATAAGTCTTAGGACACGTGAAGTAATTGATTAAAAACGTACGAACGTAATTCGTTATATTTAATGAACAATTAACGGAAGCTCTCTTATGTCTTTTATTAATTCACGGTATGATTTATAATCCACGGTATCTGATAATCACTAATTAGATAATTGTCACGTTTTTTTATGTACGATGTACGCGTGGTCTTAAGACTTTTAAACAGGAGATGCATATTTCGCATTGAAATGGAATTAATTTCATGTGATAATCGAATCACTGATTTCGAAAGAAAATAAACGCCTTCTTCTGAAATTCAGTGTTTCCTGATATCTAGACCGTGTAACACGATGATAATTGAACAGAAAAGTGAATTTTTCCTCTTTTCGAAGTCAACGATTCGACGAATGATGTGATTAAAACGTACGATTCGGATCGTTCACGAGCAGAATCGTCCAACCTGTCGACAGGAGGAGACTCGTTGATGGGCTCAGGCTCGGAAGACGAGGACGAGGACGGTAGTACTCACCATCATCACAGCGGTGTCAGCGGTCCTCACTTGGGCCATAATCTCGGTACAGGTGGTCCTGGCGACCAGACGGTCGGCCACACCGGCGATCTACCTCTTGGGAGCGATCCTTGCAAGCAGGAGGACTCCGAGGATCAAGGTAAACCATCCCTAAAACAAATATACATTCCTCAATGATCAAATAATTCCATGTATCAAATCTAAAAATTAATGTCAGAATGTGGATTTGATGCATTTATGGAAAAATTGTAGANTCAGCGGACCTGGTAATCCTGGTAACTATTAGAATTCGACTCGACCTCCATTCACCCGCATCACACAATTAAAAGTAGACATTTCTCTTGTAAAATACGAAATAGTTATGTAATCACGTTGTCAATTTACTGGAATCGTTCGATTAAAGATCGAGAACGTCCAAGATTTAATTCGCGAAATGGGAAACGGTAGTTGGGCGATCGCGGTTCGGGGTTGTTAACATTTTGCGTGAATACGGGGATCGAAAGCAGTGGTCTCGTCTCGAATTCTATCGCGATTACAATAAACATCGTGGCGGGTAGGTAGGTCGCGATAATTATGACAGCCGGGTTCGGAGATAGTAGGCCGGATACGATCCTCTCTGAATAGTACACGTAATCTGTTCCTGACAGGTTTGGACCCGGCGAGTTTAGCGGGTATGGCGGCTGCAGTGGCGGTGACAGGGGAATATCCACCTCCGGGCGCGGGAGGCGGCCCTCCGGAATTTCTCACGGGCCCTCCTGGACAGGGGCCCCCTGCACCTTCTGGCGGTAGCCCCGGCGAGTTCCTAGCGCCTTCAGGTATGACCAGATCCTTTTTTTGCATAAAAATTCACGGGCTATCGACAAGACATTTGACATACTTCTTCACTAACTTCAGAAACAAAATGATATTTAATATGCATCATTGTAATATAATAATAGAACACAATGGGTAAAGGGTTAATAGAATTTCTATAATAAAAAAAACGATGTTGGAGGAACGTTAACCCTCGGCGTATACTCGATTTGGAAAGGACGTTTGACTAACGACTTAATCGCGGCCAATCTTGGGGTTCGAGGGAGGAAAACCCGATGCCCGTAGCATCGGTACGAATTACTAAGCGCGTCAGGTCCTCCCTATTATTCGCTTCTGCTCTTTTATCGCGGACGCAACAAAGAGAGCCGACGATTTCACCTCTCCGGCATATACAGCGGGTACAAGCATCTATGCCGTGGAGAAAGGGAGGGGTGTCTTCGCGAAGGGTGGCCCCTGTAGTGCGGCGTGACACTGTCCAAACATTTTCTTTGTCCCGTGGTTAAGACCTCCCCGGGTATATATAGATTATCGTGAAGAGTTCGGCTCGAAAACCGTGTGTATATACGTTCTCAATACATAGACGCCGCGCATTGTGCGCACACGCGCTCTCGTCTATAGAGTGTAGCTTTCAACCGTGGCACGATAATCCGATGGGGGTTTCGCATCGCTTCCAGGGGATTGGCTCCGATTGTTGTTACCTCGATCAAGATTCCAAGATACCGAGGCATTATGCACGCGCGTATGACTCGTTAAGAGAGGAAAAATCCGAACGATAGCACAAAACGCCGGAGGGGGTTGTTCGAAATCGAATATATTCTAATCGGACGTGTTTTCGGTTTTGTTGATGCACGGTGAAATTACCCCGAAGAGTCAACAGCAGCCCGGACTCGTTCCGCGGCGGACCGTGTGTTTGCTCAGTTCGATCAATTTATTAAACGAGTTTGTTTGCGTTTGGCCGAAGGTTCCCTGGACGGAGATCCCGAAACGAGGGACAGCCAAACGGAGAACAAAAGTCCGGACGGCGGTGCCGGCGGTGGTAGCGGCGACGGCGGTGCCGGCTCGAAGAGGCGAGGTCCGAGGACGACCATAAAGGCGAAACAGTTGGAGATTCTCAAGTCGGCCTTCTCCTCCACTCCCAAGCCCACCAGGCACATCAGAGAGCAGTTGGCGAAAGAGACTGGCTTACCCATGCGAGTTATTCAGGTTCATAAACTTTATCAGACGATCGTATATACCGTCCTATTCCAAACGACTTTTCATCGTATACTTACGATATATGAAACAGCGTGATTAAACTTTTTCGCCGAGCGGGATAGGTCGACGTGTCTAAAAAATCGGTTGGATCGGTGTGCGTAGGTATGGTTTCAAAACAAGAGGAGCAAGGAGCGTAGGTTAAAACAACTGACGTCGATGGGCAGGAACCCGTTCTACGGCGGCTCGAGAAAAATGAGGGGCTTCCCTCTGAACCTGAATCCCGGTGCTCTGGGCGGCGAGGACGGACCGCCGCCCGGTTTTCCATATTTCGGCGCGGAGAAATTCGAATTCGGTTACGGCGGGCCCGTGGCGTTTCACCACGAATTCTTTGGTGCTCATCCGCCCCCTCATCCCCACGGACCGCCCTTCAGCGGACCTGGTAATCCTGGTAACTATTAGAATTCGACTCGACCTCCATTCACCCGCATCACACAATTAAAAGTAGACATTTCTCTTGTAAAATACGAAATAGTTATGTAATCACGTTGTCAATTTACTGGAATCGTTCGATTAAAGATCGAGAACGTCCAAGATTTAATTCGCGAAATGGGAAACGGTAGTTGGGCGATCGCGGTTCGGGGTTGTTAACATTTTGCGTGAATACGGGGATCGAAAGCAGTGGTCTCGTCTCGAATTCTATCGCGATTACAATAAACATCGTGGCGGGTAGGTAGGTCGCGATAATTATGACAGCCGGGTTCGGAGATAGTAGGCCGGATACGATCCTCTCTGAATAGTACACGTAATCTGTTCCTGACAGGTTTGGACCCGGCGAGTTTAGCGGGTATGGCGGCTGCAGTGGCGGTGACAGGGGAATATCCACCTCCGGGCGCGGGAGGCGGCCCTCCGGAATTTCTCACGGGCCCTCCTGGACAGGGGCCCCCTGCACCTTCTGGCGGTAGCCCCGGCGAGTTCCTAGCGCCTTCAGGTATGACCAGATCCTTTTGAACGGTCACACGCGCCACCACTATATTTTTACGCTCTCCGTGTGTCGCTCCTTCTGTTCCATGTACAAATGTATATAGTGTCGCCAATATCAAATTTGATAATGTACAATAAAAATTGCAAGACGATGGTAAGGGTTGTCGGAAATTAGAACGAGACGATTTCGTTGATTCTTTTAATCCCTTGGGTTCCACGATTTGTTACGAATGGACTGCAGATTTTGTGCGAAAAAGGGGGTTTCCGTTCGGAATAATGCACTCTTCTTCTGTTTTGTTTCGCATGAGAAATCGGCAGTCCAGCTATGAAACAGCGATAGATTCGATGGGTTTGATATTTCTCAGGTGGAGCACAGGGTAATCCCAGTGCCGGTGGGAATGGTGGCGGCCCGGGCGGCGGCGGAGGCGGGGGTGGGTTCCTGGAGCCGCACCAGATGCCGAGCGAAGGGCTGGCCTGGTAGTACGAGTTTTAATTACCGTTCATTTCTTCGTGTTTTGTTGCTCTCCATCGAGCTTCCCGGCGCGGAATCGATATTTCCGAGAACGATCGAGCGTTCCCGCGCAACTGACGATGGGGAGATCGTACGACTTTGTTCCGGTCCGACTTCTTTCAACGAGAGAGCCACGACGACTTTGCGAACAGTACGTTATTTTTTGTAAGATACCACGGTAACAATTTGATCGTTTCAGCTTCGTTTCTTTCACGGTTATCATTGTCATTACTTGAACCTATTATCTTTATTATTATTATTATTATTATTATATTGCCGTCGGCGAGAATATCGACGTTACTATTATTATTATTATTTTTATTATTATGAATTTATTAAATATTATTATTAATATTATTGTGTATAAAATTCCAAGCGTCCTATCGTGTAATATTATACCCTCCCTGTTGATTACTTTTCGACGTTAATTTTAAGAGAAATCCTGTAGATATCTGCTGTTCTNAATCGGGGCGATAGCACAAAACGCCGGAGGGGTTTGTTCGAAATCGAATATATTCTAATCGGACGTGTTTTCGGTTTTGTTGATGCACGGTGAAATTACCCCGAAGAGTCAACAGCAGCCCGGACTCGTTCCGCGGCGGACCGTGTGTTTGCTCAGTTCGATCAATTTATTAAACGAGTTTGTTTGCGTTTGGCCGAAGGTTCCCTGGACGGAGATCCCGAAACGAGGGACAGCCAAACGGAGAACAAAAGTCCGGACGGCGGTGCCGGCGGTGGTAGCGGCGACGGCGGTGCCGGCTCGAAGAGGCGAGGTCCGAGGACGACCATAAAGGCGAAACAGTTGGAGATTCTCAAGTCGGCCTTCTCCTCCACTCCCAAGCCCACCAGGCACATCAGAGAGCAGTTGGCGAAAGAGACTGGCTTACCCATGCGAGTTATTCAGGTTCATAAACTTTATCAGACGATCGTATATACCGTCCTATTCCAAACGACTTTTCATCGTATACTTACGATATATGAAACAGCGTGATTAAACTTTTTCGCCGAGCGGGATAGGTCGACGTGTCTAAAAAATCGGTTGGATCGGTGTGCGTAGGTATGGTTTCAAAACAAGAGGAGCAAGGAGCGTAGGTTAAAACAACTGACGTCGATGGGCAGGAACCCGTTCTACGGCGGCTCGAGAAAAATGAGGGGCTTCCCTCTGAACCTGAATCCCGGTGCTCTGGGCGGCGAGGACGGACCGCCGCCCGGTTTTCCATATTTCGGCGCGGAGAAATTCGAATTCGGTTACGGCGGGCCCGTGGCGTTTCACCACGAATTCTTTGGTGCTCATCCGCCCCCTCATCCCCACGGACCGCCCTTCAGCGGACCTGGTAATCCTGGTAACTATTAGAATTCGACTCGACCTCCATTCACCCGCATCACACAATTAAAAGTAGACATTTCTCTTGTAAAATACGAAATAGTTATGTAATCACGTTGTCAATTTACTGGAATCGTTCGATTAAAGATCGAGAACGTCCAAGATTTAATTCGCGAAATGGGAAACGGTAGTTGGGCGATCGCGGTTCGGGGTTGTTAACATTTTGCGTGAATACGGGGATCGAAAGCAGTGGTCTCGTCTCGAATTCTATCGCGATTACAATAAACATCGTGGCGGGTAGGTAGGTCGCGATAATTATGACAGCCGGGTTCGGAGATAGTAGGCCGGATACGATCCTCTCTGAATAGTACACGTAATCTGTTCCTGACAGGTTTGGACCCGGCGAGTTTAGCGGGTATGGCGGCTGCAGTGGCGGTGACAGGGGAATATCCACCTCCGGGCGCGGGAGGCGGCCCTCCGGAATTTCTCACGGGCCCTCCTGGACAGGGGCCCCCTGCACCTTCTGGCGGTAGCCCCGGCGAGTTCCTAGCGCCTTCAGGTATGACCAGATCCTTTTGAACGGTCACACGCGCCACCACTATATTTTTACGCTCTCCGTGTGTCGCTCCTTCTGTTCCATGTACAAATGTATATAGTGTCGCCAATATCAAATTTGATAATGTACAATAAAAATTGCAAGACGATGGTAAGGGTTGTCGGAAATTAGAACGAGACGATTTCGTTGATTCTTTTGATCCCTTGGGTTCCACGATTTGTTACGAATGGACTGCAGATTTTGTGCGAAAAAGGGGGTTTCCGTTCGGAATAATGCACTCTTCTTCTGTTTTGTTTCGCATGAGAAATCGGCAGTCCAGCTATGAAACAGCGATAGATTCGATGGGTTTGATATTTCTCAGGTGGAGCACAGGGTAATCCCAGTGCCGGTGGGAATGGTGGCGGCCCGGGCGGCGGCGGAGGCGGGGGTGGGTTCCTGGAGCCGCACCAGATGCCGAGCGAAGGGCTGGCCTGGTAGTACGAGTTTTAATTACCGTTCATTTCTTCGTGTTTTGTTGCTCTCCATCGAGCTTCCCGGCGCGGAATCGATATTTCCGAGAACGATCGAGCGTTCCCGCGCAACTGACGATGGGGAGATCGTACGACTTTGTTCCGGTCCGACTTCTTTCAACGAGAGAGCCACGACGACTTTGCGAACAGTACGTTATTTTTTGTAAGATACCACGGTAACAATTTGATCGTTTCAGCTTCGTTTCTTTCACGGTTATCATTGTCATTACTTGACACTATTATCTTTATTATTATTATTATTATTATTATATTGCCGTCGGCGAGAATATCGACGTTACTATTATTATTATTATTTTTATTATTATGAATTTATTAAATATTATTATTAATATTATTGTGTATAAAATTCCAAGCGTCCTATCGTGTAATATTATACCCTCCCTGTTGATTACTTTTCGACGTTAATTTTAAGAGAAATCCTGTAGATATCTGCTGTTCTACACACCCACCACCGCGTTCGACGCGGTGTACGATGAACAAAAAAAAAAATAAAATAAAACTACACAAACCGACATACTTCCGTGTATGTTAGACACGCACAGAGACAGAACAGGTATACACACGCGTACACACGCGAGTACACATGCGTAATTCAACACTTAAAGACAAGAAACCGCTGTACTAATTATCATTAAAAAAAAGTATAAATATAAATAGGAATGTGTAACCTGTAACTGTTAGGGCGGCGATCGATGTAAATAAATCTGTCTTTTCCTTTTCCCGCGGGCTCTGCCGCGGGAAATATTTGTTGGCCGAGTTCTATTCACCGAACTTACTGTCTGTAATAATGTAATTTGCATTGCAAACGTCACGCGAGAGAGACGCCGCCGCGATGCATAATGATTATAAATATTATAATAAACCATCTCGTATTTCCGTATACCTACAGTTGTGTGCCTTTCTTATCCCTAACACATCATTATAAACGAATGCCTCGCAAAATGTAACAAGAAGAAACAACGAAACTAAGCCAGAACAGTAAGTAATTAATTCAACCATATTTCCTTCTCTTTTTTTATATCCTTCTCTCTAATTTTCAATATATTTCTTCAAATGCTTTGTGAGACGCATTAAGAAGAAACATGACTAAATAATGAAATCATGGGACAGTTTTATCCCCGAATGAAATCTCGACTTGTTTCGTTCCCAAAGGGGCGAACACCTGAGACTATATCGACACTCGTCGAATCCTTTGCCCTTAAATCGTCGGCCGCAAACGCATCTGCGCCGGGCGTGGGCTAACGTCGTTAGCGGGCGCAACGTCGTTCTCCGCGAGAGGAAAGCAAGGGAGATTCGTTTTCCTGGACATCTGGTGAATTCGATTTTGATGTGTTTCTGCCCTACGGGGGTCGGTCCTCGGGGCTCGATCGTCGGCGTTCCCGTATCCCTGACAGTCCCGCTGGGGACGGGAACGATGCCGCGGCATCGCCGCCCCGTACATGTGTGCGTACACACGTCGTCGGCTATCGACCCCCGGCGACCGATCCTACAAGTGTGCCTCCCTTAAGTACGTGCGCAGAACTCGTGGCCCGCTGTCACAGTTTGCCGTCACGTCCCCAGGTAGTTCTATATTTTTCACCACCGCGAGAACGTGCCGCCGACCACCTTTTAATACTGCAGACGCTGTTTTGTCTCCCCGACGTCTTTACATGCCCCGCTATAGATTATAGATGTTCCTTTTTATTTTTTTGTCGAGACGATATTGGTAAGTCTAGCACAGTTCCATATACGTGTCTCTCTAGTTCTACGAGATGCGTCGTCTGTTGATTTAAAGCTAGTGACTGGGATCGTTGCCGTACGTAGCATTCGCTAAATCTTTTTATCCCCTATCTAGCTCCGATCTCGCGGGAGTTTATCGTGGAATTTAACCGGATAGAGAGCCGAGTGTGTACATTGTAACAGCGATTCGTAAGGACCGAAGGGCGTCAGCGTAGCGTGTAATGCCCGTCCTGACGGATCTGAAGATCCGTCGAGAGATTCGACAGATGCGTGGCCCGCCTCCGCACCCCGGGAACTACCACGGGGGTCCCGCGGGACTCTTGCTGAGACAAACCGTCCCAGCGGGTCGGTATACACCCCATAGTATCGTTTTTGCTACCCTCTCGCGAAGAATTCGCGCCGAACCGAATTTACTACGTTGTGATTGCATTTTGATACTTCTAATAATTGAAGGGCTCGTAATAACTTGTTAGAACACGTGTCAATCATGTTCTCGTCACATAGACGATCTTTAGTCAAAGAATGTCTGACGGTATCTCGTTGTGAGAATTTGGCACATCCTATCGTCCTTTATTGCAGTTTGGTGAAAAATGCACAGGTTGTAATTGTATTTTGACATTTCTGATAAATGAAGGCTTCAAAATAATTTAGAATTCAATGATGTCCTCATTATTATACAAAATTTAGACAAGAAATGTCTGATGGTATTTTGTCGTAAAAATTATACATATCTTACCGTCCTTTTTACAATCTCATAAAAAATTCGCAAGTTATGAATGCATTCTGATATTCCCAATAATTAAAGAGTCCATAATAACTCCTGTTAATAATATTCTGATTATTGGATCGAACATACAAACGAAACTTGTTTGAAGGCAATGAGAGAAAGAAATTCGATTATCGGAGGCTCGGTTAAAAGAGAGACGTACTCGGCCTGATATCCCGAAAGAAGGGACGATCGGAAGACAGAGGGGTGGCTGCGTGTCACAGTCGAAAGCGTTTCAAACAACTCACGTGTCCGAGCACGTGTCGGGAAACAAGCCCCGTCGCGCAAACCCCTGTCCGTGCTTCTTCTATCATTATGCAAGGAGGCCTTACAAATCACGCCCTGCTTACCGCGCACGTTCCGAACCCTACTACCCGTCACCGGCTCGAATTAACGTGCCAAAGCTACCAATTAACCCTTACCTATTGCCGTTCGAACTCTGATTTCCTCCCGAATTACACACACGTATACAGCACATCCCTTCAATAAGAACTAATTCTCAAAATCCAGTTTTCATTATATCGCTCAACGACCGATGCGATTGCAGTAAAAAATGACGCAATTGCAGTAAAAAATGAGAGAAAGTAGTGCAGATCCTTATTATTATGTGAGGATCGTCGGAGTTTTCTCGCAGCTGTCCCCAAGCTGAATTATTAAGCGGCGCATAATTTTGGATTATGTGCACTCCGTTGGAATTCACGTAGCATTCTTCCGTGGAACCGACGGTTCTCAGAAGCATATAAATTCGTGGCGGTACAGCGTCCCGGGCACAATGGGAACGTCTAGCGGCGGTTGTCACCGATCGAGAAACGAGGCGCGGATGAAACGTGTCTTTTCGTGGCGCGGTCTCGACTTATTTTCGTCCCGGCTTCAACCGGACAGGCGGCAGAAGTGTCCGGGACGACCTCCTGGTGGTTCTGGGCTTAGGCTAATCCGAAATCCGGATTACTTGTGCCTCAGCTGGCCCAGTCTTACCGGGCCACGTCGTGTAACACCGATACGCCGTTTTTTCTGCCGCGTCGGATACCCTCACCGGTCCCGGACATCGAATCGGGAATAAAAATTCCAACGCTTACGCCCGTTTCCAAACTCGGGCCGAACCGTTTAACGACGATCTGCATAAATATGCTTATGCTAATCGGCCGCGTATTGTCCGCGCGCTGATCCGCGGATCTGCTGAATCACGTGCACGCAAACACCTCGGTAAAAGCGCGTCTGCCCAGGACGGAAGTTGTTACTTACGACGTTCTCATTACCGAGACACGCGGCGGCGAATGCAAATCGACTCGCGTTATTTTTTCGCGCGGAACGGCCAATAGAAATCTTCCACGGTAAACATATTGTCGCGCACGATCGACTGTGCGAATCGTCAACATTCCTCTTTGAATATCTCGAATATCGAGATGGATGAAAGACATTTTTATAGAACACACCTATACACGGACTCGCGCGCGCGTATCTACCCTCTCGAGCTGCTTATCGGTGCTTCCACCCCGGCCGACAGCGAGATAAGTATTTGCTATTTAAAATACCAGTCCTCGGGACCCAAGATAAACTGTTCGTGCGTCTAGTAGGGTAGGCGAAAGGGCGCGAAAGAGAGTGTAGGACCGGGGGAAAAAGAGGGGTTGATTATAAACCGAAGGCAGGGGGTGGGCGAACGGGACGCCGCCGTCCGAGGGTGGTGGAGTGTGCAGCAACAGCAACAGCAGCCACGGCGGTCCACCGTGAGGGTGGTTTATGGGGGGTTGTACCGGGTATTGTTGTATAAATAGGTTTGGCGAGTTAGGGGTTGCTACCCCCGAGGGAACTGCACATGTCCGCATCGATTATACCACCCCTTCCTGACCCCCCGCTTGCTACGTGTGCCTGCGTCTCGCTCCCGTCGCTCTCGTTTTCTCTCACTCCTTACGGGCCTCTTCCCGATTCTCTGCCACCGCCGGTGGGTGGCTTCAACCTCCGCCCTGTCGTACGACGTCCCTCTCTCTCTCTCTCTTTCTCTCGCTTTCCCCCGAATGCAACCCTCGTGCGCCCTTTCTCCCCGCGGCTGCCTGCGGGCCATACCGCTCGGTTATTTTCAAGCCATTTGCTTTGTAAACGCACGCAATCTCGACCAGTCACCCTCTCCTGGACTTCTTCTCCCCGATAGACTCCCCCGCGCCTCACCCCATGCCGCGACGACTTTGAATATTCCTACTTTCTAACTGGTAACAGTCGCCGAAGGAGGAAGTCCGGTGCGAACAGGTGGCGATCGTTACCGAAAATCGCCACGTTGTCCGCGAAACGGCCACGAGGAATGTCGGATAGTTGCGAGTTCTGAGGTCAGCGGAAACGAGGATTAGAGTCTGGCCCGGCCTCGAGCGTCCCGATCCTCAGGAATTATTTATTCGTTCTACGCGTGTTTACATATCGTTCCCCTTAATATTACATCCCCGTTGCCGCTTAACCGAGGGGCTGCCCGGTTTGTTACCGTCCGCATTTATAAAACATCTCTCTCTCCGTTCATATTTCTTCTTAAACCCCGGTGGCAGCCTCCGTCTCCGGGCACCGGTTACACGCCGTTTACTTATCGGGGGTTCGAACTCGCGAAAGCGAAAGGGTCGAGGCGAGCTTTAATACCGCTTTGGGGTCGGGGATACCTCGCACACCTCCAGCCACAAGTGGTACCCCGACCGGGTAAGCCCCACTTGACTCCTCGCGATCCACCGTGAACCCGAACACCCGTTAGAAGTTTCGCCGGCGTCGCGATCACCGCCGCCCGCCCTCGCTTTCCACCCCGTGGAGAATCCTCTGGCACCTGGCGCATGACAGAGTACACTCCACTGAAATCACACTGCGATCCTCGCCCCCCACGTCCGCCCCCCCGTCTCCCGACGACATTACGCCGCGCCGCGCGTTTGACCTCGTGTTTTTATTAACAACAGGTACAATTACCGTCTATCGGCGATGATTACGTCTAATTGCCAGCTCTTAGGGTTCGCCCGATGGAATCGAAAATCGGCGACGACTCTCCTTCCTCCTCCTCGTAGGAGAGGCGCCCATTGTTCGGGGGAAAATATACGAGGGAACCAACTCTCCACTTCGTTTTCCCGCACGTCTGTCCGTTTTGTTGTTTTTAATTTTCAGTTTACCTTTCCCGTTCAATACGCGTACGCTTCTTTCTGTTTTTAATTCCGCGCGCACAATGAATGTTTCAGCCCGTTCGTTTAACTTTGATGTCAAATAATTTGATTTCGCGTCGAGCAATTTCAATGTTGGCCGACCATTTATTTGCGAATACAGTTTCTAGGTAAATATTATACGCGCGTCCGTGTTTGAGTTAGCTGCGGCACGTCGTCGCGCCGCGCGGCGGCAACGCGGGCTGGCTTCGATCGAAACCGTTTCGACGACGGGAATCGACGAACTTTTCACGAGTCCACGGCCGTGACGTCGTCTTAGATTAGGCAGGAAAATACATTTCCCTTTTCCCAGGCTCTCCGGCTCTCTCCCATTCTCTTTTTCGCCCCAGTGTACACCGGCGCGTCGTCGTCGTCGTCGCCACGTCGATTTGTAATTCCGGGATGTCGCGCCCAACTCTCTAGGATAATTGCGTTTCGCGTCGTCTTAATTGTATTACCAGGTCTAATAGGAGGGGGGCTAAAATAGTTTGCCGGTGTTTGATATACAGTCGTACGGCGGTCGCTACTGGAAAAATATTTCTCCGACGGTCGGGGAGGAGGAGGGCGGGACAGGATGCCGGAATTCCCCGGGAAATGAAAATCTCGTTTGAATATCATCTTCGTTGCTACCGTTGCAAACTACGCAATCTACCGGCCACCGGATATTTTCATTTTCCAACGGATTGACGCGTTTTCGAGGAATAAAAAAAAAAGAGGGAATATTGGAAACGGGGCAATTCCGTCGGGCAGTTCAGCTCGCGCGATAAAAGCCGACGGTTACAATAATAGCCAATAACATTACCGGGTCCCGCAAACGTGACACCGGCCCGTCGACGTGCGCCTGTTATTACTATGATTTTTCTCTTTAGCGGCTCCCCCGTGACCGATGGGCGGTGTTCGGGGCGCAAAACGAATCGAGGAAGACACCGTCGCGGTCATACAGGCACTTATACCGCGTGCACGGGGGCGGAAAACCGTTCCGCAGATATGCAGAGCCGAGATACGCCCCCCATCTGTCCTTCGCGATCCCGTTCGCTATACATCCCTCCGACGAACCTCCCTCCCGTCCGATAGGCACCCGCGTCCATTGTCGGGCCGGGGTGAACCGGGTCACCGAGGGTTGTTTCTTTCGAAATTCTAACGCGTTTAACGCGACACGTACGCGAAGTAAAAAAGAGACGGAACAGGTGTCAGTGGGCGGCGCGGCAAAGGGTGAACGCCACTTTGCGCTGGCTCATGGGAACGTTAAGTTATTACCCGAGGGTGGCTCGTAGGGTTCGTCCTAATCGGGTTGCTACGTGCCGGTTAATAGCAGCTAGTTGACTGATGATAGCGAAACGAAAACAACATTTTATTAGGACTTAAGTACGTCAATTGGTCATTGAATCATCGGTCTGAATCACTATCCTCACTCAATTGTTCTATAAAGAAAATACTGACACATATGTTTCAAGGAAACGTCAGGTGGTCGTCGGGCTATTAGCACGAATGTACCCAACCGATTCGCACGAATGTACCCAACCGATTCGCACGAGATTCTTACACAATTGATATCGACTTTTTTGGGAGGAATACCGATGCATGTTTTTCGAGAGGGACTCAAGCTGAAAATGTTGCGATCGGCGAGCGCGAGGCCACGGAGAATATCAAACGGGTAGGAAGGGACGGAAAACAAAAGTAAAGGAAGAAAGGGCCGGAGCCTCCGAAGGGAGTACCTACCTACGTTATGCGATATCCCGCGTGCAGTTGGGCGGCGGTAGAGGGGAAAGGATGTGTACGAAGCGAAATAAAGAAAAAAAATGTGTGAGGCGCGGAGGGGTANAAACAAAAGTAAAGGAAGAAAGGGCCGGAGCCTCCGAAGGGAGTACCTACGTTATGCGATATCCCGCGTGCAGTTGGGCGGCGGTAGAGGGGAAAGGATGTGTACGAAGCGAAATAAAGAAAAAATGTGTGAGGCGCGGGGGGGTGGTGCTGGGAAACGGGGGTCCCGGATGACCCTATGGCCCGGCACGTATGGGGCCCCCAGACTGCTGGGCCCGACTCCCGGCTCCTACCAGAAGGCTAACCCTGAAGAAGTGAAGTCTCTCTCCTCCGTCCACCTCAAACCACTTGGCTTCTCGCAGCCTATACTTATCCTCCTACTAATACCACTACCATCACCACCACCACCGAGCCCGGTTACATCCCCACCCTTCCGCTGTTCCTTCTTTCTTCGGGTTACCTTATACTTATTGCCTCTGGTGGGCTCCGGGGCCTGCCCCTACAGGGTGTGTTATTATTATCTGACATTATCTATAATTCCGAAGCGGGCAGGAAGCCCACTTAGGGATTGTGATAGCCCCCGTGATTAAACCACCCTCCCCCGACCTTTAGCCCCCACCTCTTTCTATCCGAGTGTACACCTACACGTCCGTCGGTCGCGGTTAGAAGCCGGTACAGCACCTTTCAAAGCGGACAACCATTTTCTTTTGTACGCGTACAGGACGCGGAATACGCTCCCAACGCTCGTCAATCAGATTTTTACCTATCGGAATACGACGGGAATAATTCTAACGCGCGAACCCGAGCCAGACTTCCTGACCGGTCAATGAATAATAGCGAATAGCAGGACGCGCCTACGTAATATTTCTCCCTGATCGGGCTCGATTTGTCAGGAGCTGGCTGTCGGAAGTATCACAGAAGGTAAAGAGATAAAGAATCGAAAGGTGGGTGTCCCGGGCGTCGATATCTGATCATCGCTGAAGAGGCCTGTATAGGATAGCTACACCTCTAATAATCGTACACCCCCGTCGGGCCTCGGGCGGGAGGGGGAAGTCCAACAGTAGGCATCCAGGGTCCGGCCCCGGGACGCTACTTCGGTAATCGGTGCCCGATTATAAACCGAAAAAGCCGGAAACCACTTACGTCCGAAACCGTGTGGCGTTTATATGGCAGTTATGTCGGTGAAACCACACCTTGCCAACGTCGGACAGATTGTCTTGTTCGACCGGAGAGAATAAACGTCAATAACGCCGACGTTGAATAAAATATGTTCCAGTAGTAGTACCGCTGATTTCAAATTGAATCTCTCGCTAAGGCTAATTCCTTTGAGAAGTTCAATTTGTATGCCAGACGAACTTGACCAGACGTTATACGAACATTGGCCTAAGGGACGAACGTACGAATTCTTTGAACCACTTCCTGGACGGAAGATCGTCTATTTTCAGGTGTGTCCTTGACTCGTAAGAGGTGATAATTTAGCAGACGATGTCTGATCCATAAAGGGGCACGGAGCAACGGGTAATAATCGAACATCCCCTCGGGGCGAAAGGCTCAACAGTAGGCGGCCGGGTCCAGCCCCGGAACGCTACCTTCGGGTAATTGTCCGGCGATTATAAATCGAAAAAAGCCGGAAACCACTTAAGGTCGGCCGGCGCGGCCGTTTATACGCGGCAGGTTACGTCCCTGGAACCACACCTTGTCGCCACCGGGAGAGGATCCCGGGGACAAGTTCTTCTCCTCTCGGAAATTCGACTTGGTGTCGAAGGAGTGGGTGTCGATGCGTATCTCGTGTCCTGGACCCCCGCGGTGTCGAAGGCCCCTGAATGTCTCGTTGAGGACCACTTATGGTGATCCTACGGTGCCCCGAGGTGCTGCTACCGTGCACGTGTATATCGGCCGGGAATCTACGCCGGGATGCCCATCGATCGTCCCGATACATAAACAACCGGGCCTCGCGTCCACGGATTGACACAGTTCTCGCGATGGATCAATGTGGACGCGAGCCATTTTTTCAATACTCTCTTTCCGAGAACGCATTTTTCCCTGCGTCTGACGTGTCGTCTGGACTCGTACGACGGCCGTATTCGTCCTCGGAAGTCCGNCAAAGGACTTGGAAAGGAACGAGTCAATCGACTGTTCCACCGGGTGCCATCAGCTCGTTTATGCAATCAATTTATCGACGATTACATATCAAGTACATTACAATATAAAAAATTACGTTTTTACCAAACTACAAGAAATCGATACTAATGGCGTAACAAAGGAATGATGCCGATTTAATTAGATTGGAATCTAGGAAAGNGCAGGCTCGCTCCGTTTGTCGGCTAATCGGGTTTAATGAAGGACGACGCGAGGAAGCCGATCGAGTGTTTTTCTAAAGTAACGAGAGCGGAAGAAAGGGTGGCAGGAGCAGGCCGAAATCATCGAGGTAACGTCGAAAACACGCGAGCCTCGCGGGTATCCATGCGGAAACATCATCGGCAGCTGGGATCGCGGGGGCCCCTTCCAGGGGTGTATTTTTGGCGAAGTTAGAAAAGGGGGATGGAAGGGGGGGACACTAACGGCAGTCAGTCGTCGTTCCGTGTAGGCGCCCTTAAGCCGCCCCAAAGCGCGACCACCAAAACCCTGCGGAGCTTATTTCACGAACGACCGGCCACCCTACTCGACTCTGTGTCTCCGCACACACTTTCCCCCGCTATCCCGGCCGCCCTCCCGCCAGCCTCCCTTAAGCACGCGGGAAAAAGAGATAGAGAAGGTGGCTTATCTTGGACCCGCCAGGACTCGGTACAGAAGTGAAACTCGATCATCCTATACTGGGTGCGTCCTGTCGAAGTTAACGATATCGAGGGGATCGTTCGAGGATTTAAACAAAGAAACAGATTTTTTTCATTCGTCCTCGAATAGAAAGAGTCGAGCGTCACAGTTGAACTGTATCGCGACGCGACAGACATTTTCACGGCGGCTACCTCCTCTGAAAACGAGTCACCAAAAGTGTGCACAATAGTGCCCCGCGATTTAACCCCCCCTGTCCCGGGGGTCATTGTTTCGCCGCGAATCGATAGGGAAAAAAATCGTGCGCCGCCGAAATTCTTTCTTCTCGGTATCTCGGGCCGATTTTTTCATTATTTTATTGGCACGTAATGGGAGAGAGCGCGCAGTCAATTCGACGACTTCGACACCCAGTATAGGGCGGGGGCGCAGCACGGTGAACGGGGGAACGTTATCTGCCGGGTCCCAGGCTGACGGGGTTCGCCCTTCGGGAATAACGCGGAGATAAGCACCCCCGCCCGGGCCAACCCCCGACGTCCGCCTAGCAGAGATGCAAAGAGATCTTGATACGGGCTACACCGCGGCCCTCTAGCTCTCTTCGCCTCTCTTTTCCGCCCGGTGTATCCCGACAGATAGGGCCACCCCTTGGCCTACGGGGCTCCCCGGTGTAACTTATGAGTCAGATTTATCTCGCCGACTGGTGACTGATCGGCCCCCCCGGTCTCCCCCGCCCGTCCACGAATTTCCAAACTTCGACCGGCCGCGGAAAATTTTCCGCAAGACGTTCCCGTTACAACGGCTAACCAGGCTACGCGATTACTCTTCCTGCTACGAGCGCGCACCGCTCGCTGGAACTAATGGCACAGAACGAAGAAATGGGTTCGAGCCGCGCGGCCTGCTTTTGCTCGGCCCCGTTGAATCACGCGTCGACGTCGCGTCGTCGCTGCGAACCTTTTTGCGTGCGCCGCGGGAAAAAATTATTTGCAGAGACAACAAAAGAAATAAGACGCGAGATATTCCGCGGTCGCGGAACAACTTTCTGCACTTTGTCCGGGGAATACTATGAAGTTTCATTGTTTCGGTAAAAAAAATATTGACAGCGTTGGTGAAAAATCTTTGGTATGGATTTCGCCGAGTGATCGCTTTTGTTTCCGAGGCACTCGGTGCGTGTCGGTGGTCGGTCACCGGCAAACGAGCGTAAAACTCGGGCCGGGGACAATGGGGAGAGAGAGAGAGAGAGCGGTAGGTTTCGGCGCGGCCTCGTGTGTAAGTGCGTGTAAGCGGTGTACATCATTTGTGCGCAACAGTGGTTTCGATCGTGCATTATAGGGCGTAGAAGGCTGCGCCGGGCTACGTCGGCCCCGTTGCACGCATGAATCAGGTTAATCAAGTGGAACTGTCTGCCGGTTATTGCGAAGGGCGCGGAAGACAGACTGGCTGCGTGAGCGACGGACGGGCACCTACGCGATACCGTGCAGGTGCCACTGTGTCCTGTTATTTCCTCGCGATAAAACTGTCTACCGTTACCCGTTATTATTTACGATTCCTCCGAGCGCACCCGAAGATATGACGCGGCTTCATAAACAATGCTCTCGTTTTACGGTCGATTCGAGAAAAAATACGGAGTGCGTCTCGGGAGAAGAGGAACGTTTTGTGAGACGGAACATGTGCGGTTCTCTACGAGAGGCAACGGGCTCGGTTTCCACGATGCGAGAGAGAGCCCAGAAAATTACCGCGGACTGTCGATACTCGCGAATGAAGACAGATGGTGGAGGGTCGGCCGGCGTGTGCCGGCACGGGTAGGAAGAAAGACGGCGGCGGCGGAGACGGCTCCGAGGAAGAAGCGGAACGCCGGCGACCAGATGACAGAGCCATGACCTAGGAAATCCCACGAAAACCACGGGAGGAGAGGCGTACGTCGGACGAGGCACTGAAAAATTGATGTTCCCGCGGACGGTTCCACCCCCGAGGACCGAGGGGTGGCGGACGGGCCCAAGGCGGAAAGAGAGCCGAAGGTGATGATGAAACACGATGACTGGCGATCCGTTTTTTCGAGATCAGGGCGGCGAAACTTCAAGGACCTTCACGAAGGCCAGAAACACTCGCTTGGCCCCCTAATTATCACTACGGGGGTTCCCCTTTCGGGCGCTGGGCCTCTTCTGGTACAAAACTGCGCAGCAGGGGTCCCGCGTGGAGCCCCCTTCAACCTCCGCCTCCGCCACGGTCCCCTTCTACCGATCGACCTACAAAATATCTTCCCACCGGCCCCGATACTTGCCT
This sequence comes from Ceratina japonica, assembly GCA_019453355.1. NCBI lineage: Eukaryota > Metazoa > Arthropoda > Insecta > Hymenoptera > Apidae > Ceratina > Ceratina japonica. Next base: position 185,778 of record SMSR01011108.1, on the reverse strand, counting down.
CGTTTACTAATATTTTCGTTGCGCCGCGCGCCAAGTGCAACTCGACGGTAATTGAGAGCGTTGCTCATTGATACAAAGGACTTGGAAAGGAACGAGTCAATCGACTCTTCCGCCGGGTGCCATGAGCTCGTTTATGCAATCAATTTATCGACGATTACATATCAAGTACATTACAATATAAAAAATTACGTTTTTACCGAACGACAAGAAATCGATACTAATGGCGTAAACAAAGGAATGATGCCGATTTAATTAGATTGGAATCTAGGAAACACCTACTTGATCCCGTCCCGTGTTTCCGGCTAGCCGGTGATCCTAAACATCCTGAATACGCACTCTACGTCACGATTACGAAGGGTGGAAGTTAGCGAAGGGCCATCGACAAACACCGTAAGACCATTCCTGCGGGCTGCGCGCCACCCCAGGACTGACTAGGCACGGACCAGGAATGCGTCCTGTCCCGTGCACGCACGCACGTCCACCCCCGATCCGACACTTGGCCAGCTCGCGGCAGTTATACGCTTTCGTGCCGAGGGTTGGCCCGTGTTCGCATGGGGTGGTTAGCTTGATCGTTGATGTTTTGCCCCCGCGAACGCGTGAAAGGAGAAGACCGCGAAAAAACAGAGAGAGGGAAGAGAGAGAGAGCGCGAGGGAGAGAGGGAGTCGCGTGGTACGTGGAAGGAAGAAATTTGTGGAACACGCAGGGGTTGACGTCGGACGGGCGACCGCAGGGGTTGGAGAGAGAAGGGACGTGCACACTTCGTGTTTCCCACGTGCAAACGTCGTGCATCGCGTGCTCACCTATATGTACGTGCAACCGTCACTCTCAAAAGGGAATGGGATTAGTCAGGGGGCCGTGCTACAATGGGTAGAAGAGGGCGACGGCGACGGGGGTGGTGGATCCGTGGATGATTGCAGGGACGACCGCGTGACGGTAACTACTGGGGCTTTCCATGACGGACAGCCCCCGACGGCACACGGCCTGCTGCACGCCGCGGTCACGCGCCTGTCTCTTTTCCGAAACTTTCCTTGCCGACGACGTCTGCGCCCTGCCCGCCCATCTACCCATCGTTTCCTGACCTGACACCTTACACGCTATTTGTTTGCACGTCGCCAAAGCGCGTCGGGTTTACGGTCAACGGAGATTACCATAACCACGTGTTAACGCGATTCGGTTTATTGCCTCGGCGAACAGATTTGTTAACGAGCGAGATAAGTCGCGGCGTTACAGAACGCGGGACGCGTATGTATCGATGACCGGACCGTCAATTATTATCAATTATCGCGATTGTTCGTCGGCAACGTTGCGCGGGACAGGACGACGATGGTCGTCGCGACGGGCGACGCGCGGTTCTCTCGCGATTCCGATGATAGATAATAGATTTACCCCCCGCGACGATTCCAGCATTACGATCATCATCATCATCACCGCGGACTTCTAACGCCTCGCGCGAACTCGAATTCAATTTCCCGTAATACGATAATGTTATCATTGGTCGCGCATAAGAATGACGGATGACACGATTAATCACGTTAATCGAAGGACCCACTAACATAATTTCGCCACCGCATTAACATAACCGCGCGCACTTTTTACGCGGGCTACACACCTGGCCGGTGATTTATAGACGATAATGCTTACCGGCGGAGAGAAACTTCGTCGACGTATCGCGATAGCCACGTCGACGTTCTTCGCTTCCAATTCAGTTCTAATATCGTGGAAATCAACGAGTCGATGCCGACACAGTTTCTAACCCGTTCCCGGTCATTGATCGCTGAATTCGGGTCTAATGTACGTACCATTACGCGCGACCTTGACTGCATCGGGAAAGCAGTTTCGAGGGAATTAGCCAAGAGGCGAACGCTTTCTTCCTGTTCCAGATTGTTGGAGATATCAATTTCGCGTACCGCGATCGGCTATAAATCGTCGGCCGCGCTCTTTTACCGCCAACTATTTATCCTCCCTGTTTAACTTTCAATAATTCAATCGGGGCCGGTAAATAAATTCGAACGCGCGGATCTCTAATACGTGAAAAATAAACGACGGAAGGTTTGATGCCGTAAAATGTCAATATGATTCATGGGCTCGACACCGGGGCCGCTCGATCGGGGAGAGACGATGCTAATTTGCTCGAATTATGTCCGACCTTGGCCGGGACCAAGGATCAATTCGGGTGTAATCGGTTTTGAAGAAGCACCTAGACCCACACGCTTCTATATACATACATGTACATCGCCGTGAAGTTCTGGCGATCCCGGAGGAATCTTAATGGGGAGGCCGAGGCTGCAGGCAGCGACGTACAAGAACGCTCGTCCTTAACCACCTTTAACAAATTGCGCCGGGCAATCGTTGACCGACAACAGGATGTGTCTAAGGTCTTGTACCGTTTTTGCCGATGCGCCCTGAGCGCTCTGACGCGTTCGCGAACATCGACGTGTGCAGTCGCGACGCGATACCGCGTTTCTCTTACCTACGTTTGATCCACGTCAAAAAAGCCTTGTCTGATATAAAACCAGTAACATTCTTTTATTAATAATTAATTCCTTGCTTCAATGCAGGAAATAAAAGTATTTATGACGAGGTTAATGAGGATGAAACAAAAAGGAATAATTTGCATCTTGTGAATCGAGTGTTACTATCTTGTTCTTTACATTTGTCCTGTGCAAACAGTTTTATCTTACTCTTATTTAAAGAGAGGTTTTGTTTGTGTGTTAGCAAGAGTTTCAGAAATGACTGAAATATTTACGATGCTCGGGCAGTAGCTTTGTTTTATACTCCGAATTGCCATAAAGTACGTGTGTGAGGCAAAACATTATTACGAATAATTACTGGGTCGAAAAAGACTGAAATTAGTTATTTCTTTAACACGATATCCAAGAGATTTCTGTTCCAAGGTATTAAGTAATAAAAATAAATCCTTAAATAGTTATTTAAAAATAAATTTGTGGATTTTTCAAAATTCTCAATACCCGTCAATTTTGATAAGTTATAGATTTAGTTTTCGTTCACAAATATTACTCATTCAAATAGTAGTAATTAATTTCAGGATTTTTACTTAATTATCCACATTAAATTTTTCTATTTTATAATACATGTGTAATTCTATAAAAAATAATTACTCCAAGAATCCACGACAGGATCTGCAAGTCTAATATAAAACATCCTTACATTAACATTAATCAATCTCTTGTATCAATGTACAAAATGTAATCGCTTAACTATTAGATGTAGTCACTTTGTGGAAATGAGATTAACGCTAACCGGTCATTCTGGCTGGCTTTGACTGAAGAAATGCATACAAAAAGTCTGAAATTCTAGTGTTAACAAGGATGAAACTGAAAGCCAGATTTTGCACCTTGTGAAGCGAGCTTTAGCTGTGGTCCTCTAAAAAATTTAGTGGCGTGGGCGCACGTGTGCGCGTTTGTGCACACGCGTGGAAAACGCGCGTGCTGGGCGTGATGCACGCACGCACAGTTCCAGTAGGTAATCAGACGCGCGCGGCGGGCAGGGGTGCGTTAACCTTTCGATCGCAGAGATGGCCAGATTGCGAGCACGCGAAAATAAATCTGGCCGAACAATTTTTACATCATCGCCGATCGCGCATCGGAACCAAAAATTCGCACCAAACGCTATACCCGCGCTGTTTGCGCTCCTATATGCTCCGCGATTATACGGTAACCATAGTATCGATCAAAAGTTTTACATTTTTAGAATTTCTAAGTATTGCAATATACATTTCATAAAAAATGCACCCTATCACATTTTACGTAGAGTTTTTGAATAAGTATAGTTCGTAGAGAATTGCAGGGACGATGGAGAATAGTATTGTAACGGTATAATAGCATGAATGGAGGGATGAAAGACAAATTGTAAGTATAAGTTTAGAAAAATCTAAACTAAGACTGGAATAAAATAAAATAAATAAATAAATATATATAGAATATCTAAGTATTGCAATATGCATTGCAATCTTTATGTCTACTGTGATGTAATGTTTCGAAGACCCATAAAATACGTAAACTGTTTGTCAGGTGTAATTGAATGAGACTTCATGCGATACCTATGTAGAACGAAAGAATAAATCAGTGTAGAAGAGCGGGCATTAAATCAGCCCTTAAAACTTGATATTGCGATTGTGGCGAATGTTTGGTGAGGTAAGGGAGTAAGAAGAGGCCACGTCTATAATGGCATCGACGATTTAACACGTACGGTGGAACATCTCGTCCGGTGTCGGCGTGATAAGTAGGATGCCGCACTTCGGTAGTTGCAGTCGGTGGATACATAGAACGAGCGCGCGCGCGCGAGAGGGAGAGATAGAGAGGGAGATAGGGAGAGACAGCAGAGAGAAACGTGTGTTGTGGGTTTCCATAGGGTCGTCCGGTGGCGAGTCGGAGGCTGGCCGCCACGAGGGAGCGAGAGGGGTTCCCGAGGAGGGGGTTAGTCGGCCAGAGAGGAGGGGGCGAGAGGGGTAGACCGTGGGGCTTTAATGAACCAATTTAAATGCATGCGATGATCAGTTGGCCTCTGAGCCCTCTTCTTCTTCTGCGGGCTCTTTCGACGACGACCGGCTACCTTTACACACGATAGGCCAAGCCACACGACACACGCTGCCTCTAGGACTCTCCGCCACCCTCCCTCTATATCGGCCCCCGGTACGTCTCTCCTCTTTCTTTCTTTGTTTCCGTCCGTTTCTCCACCTGGAAGCTGCCCCGCGCGCTCCATCTCCATTTTTTAATGAAATCGGAATTGCGGCGAACTTCTGCCCATTTGACAACGCGTTGCCGGGAACGGGAAGAGACAAATGCGTTCGGGGCCCGCAGCGACAACCGAGGAATCGTATTAACCGATAAGTGAGATCGCGAGAGATTTCTGGGAACGGGATCTCGAGATTTTCTCGATCGCCTTTCCACGGTCCGGCAACCGGCGGCGGCAACCGCAGAACAGGAGCGAATACATTTCCCTTTAAGTTCGCGATTCAATTATCAGGTACCTCCGTTTATAACGGTATTAATTATGAGATGTGTTTGTTTGTCGGGAGGTTCCCGGCTGGAAATAAGCTCCCCTACGAACGTCGCCGGCCAGTTTATATACGCGATATTTAAGAATGAACGAGGCGAGCGAAAGAAAGGAGGGTAGGGAGCGAAACGAGCGAAGGCCTGTGGGAGACCCGGCGCACCTGCCCGCGGGTCCCCGTACGGGGCCAACGTGATTGCAACGACAACGCGTCTTGACACCCCATAAAAAGAACGATACGCGTCACCGTATGTCGACCCCCTACGACGAATCGGCACCCACGTTCGCGTTTGTCATCGTCACTCCCGAGGATTGACGCGTTTTATTGGTGATTAATGTCCGCTCCGACCGCGTAATAATAATTTTATGCCATGCATCCCGACCCGACCTCGTAAACCGAACTCCCTACGTACAAGAATCCTACACATGTTATTTCAGAAATACCATTCAAAGACAACCTGCGACCTGTACGATGATAATTTGATACGCTTGAGCATTTAGTCGAGTGAGGAGAGTTTAGTGGAAGACAATGAGGAGAGGAATTAGACTGAAAGACGTAGTAACAGGACTGATGAAAAAATAGCAGAAGGGTTTAAGAATCTAAAGGAAAAAAGAGGGAAAATGAAGTAAATGTGCAATAACAATAAAGAGGAACTGTAGCTTACATTCGCTATAATAATTGTCAAGAATTCTAATATAGTACACTAATAATGGGGTACCGTAAATAGAGTTTGGCCTAATCAGATGAGAAAACCCTTTGATTTAGTTATGATGTATTTTCTCCTAATTTCACGGGAGACGCGAAGGGAGGCGCGACTTCATTTCTACCGCGAAGTCGCGGCACGCATCGGCACCCACGTGAAATGTACGTAAACACGCGTAGTTAGAGGGCCGCTCGTCATCGTCAGGGTGCTGTCGAATCGACGTGTTTTGTCGATAATCAACGTCTATCGAACGCGTAATCGAGTGCAAGCGCGTACCTCCTCCGCCAGCACCACCACCTCCGCCTCGTCCTCCTCCTCCTCCTCCCGGCACTTTCATTCCGAGCGAAAATGCTTCGATGAAAATTCGTTCCCTCGACGAATCGTCGTTTCCGTGCTTGCGACGCTGTCCTTTCACTCTCCGCCGTTGATTACTTTCGTTCTTTTTTCCCCTGCCGATTTCCTCGCCCCCGCCTCCTTTTTCTTCCCCGAGTCACTCCGCCCCCAAAGAGCATACCGTCACGCCACGGGAAAACGTCGGTGCCAGGATATTTTTACCCCCGATATTTCCAACTTCCGTATGAACTGATTTCTTCTTTTAAAAATATATTTAACAGAAAGCTATTAACTCGAAGACGAGGCGCGCGCGTTTCATTTAATAAAACTTGTAATGAAAAATATCCGCCGGGAAGTTCCAGTCTTGGAATCAGAAAAATCGGGCGAACCGGGGAATGATTTGTCGGGCCGGCTTTTTATCCGCCGCCGAGGACCGTCAGGCATATAATTAGTGAAAAAAATCTGCAAGTCCGTGAGGCCACGAGGCCACCTCCTTTACCCAATCCCTATGCATCGTTTCGTGCGAACAGAATTTTCTTAATTCGAACCAAATGATTTTCCCGACTACCTTTGATCCAATGAAGCCGATAACGAGAACCTGTAGGAAGTTCCCGAGGAATAGCGTAAACTGGGGAATGATTTATGTCATCGGGTCGGCTTTCGGTCGCCGGCGTGGACCGTAAAGCATATAATTAGTCAAAAAATGTGCAAGTCCGTAAGGCAACGAGGCCGGCACTCCGAGGAGGAGAAGAAGAAGAAGCGAGGCACGGAGGAGGAGGGAGTTTTCGCCCGGTGGCTCTCGCCCTGCAGCGAGCATCGCCTCCTGCAAAGTCACGGCAGTGAAATTTAGTGGCGGGGCACTAAATTTCTCAGATATTCCAATATATTCCGCGGTGCGTATCTACCTGTTCCGCGGCTTCCCTCCGCGTTTCTTTCACCCCGCGTCTCTCGCGGCCTTCTCTCGCTCGCACCCTCCGCGGCACCCAGTCCTCCCATCTCCGCCTCTCTCTCTCTCTCTCTCTGCTTCACTACCGTTTCTATCTGTTTAACGCGAGCGTGCGAGCGAGCGAACGCGTTCACGTGAGACGAGCGTTTGTTGCACACGCTCGACTTTAAAAGAAAAGGCACGAGATGAGGATGGGCGTTCCCACCGGAGTTATTAATGGCTTCGACTTCGTTGCTATGGATATCCATAAGTCTTTGACCAGCAAGAAAAAGGGAGAGCGCGAGAGAGAGAGAGAGAGGGAGAGAGAGTCACGGGAGAGATCGGGAGAGAAAGACGAGACCGCCGCCGCAGTCTTCTTCCTCTTGGACCTCGGACCGAAGCTGGAGCTCGAAGGACGTGAAACACGAGAAAAAGGCAGAAAGACGAGAAAGGGCTGGCTGGGGGAGGTGCTGCTCGCGTATCATAGATTTGTCAATTTAAAAAAAAAAAAGGAACGACGGTATATAATAACCATTTAGATAGAATCGGATGGAAGCCTCGATCGGGGTTTTGTAGGAATCGATCAGGATCAAACGATTCATTACAGCACGCGTTTTGCCACCGGTTAACAGAGAACGATCCGGCTATTCCGTTTCAGCAACTAGATAATTACGGCAATAAAACCGCCGGGGCCGGTACAGAATCCATTCTCCGGGTTACGCAAATAGAAGAGAGGCTCGAATCGAAGAAATCGATAAGATGTATGCCAGGGTGGATCTTTGCTCCGGCCGAGGAGAATCGAGAACCCGTTTTCGATCACGAGTTTCCTGGTGTGTATCGGGGAAACGGGATTGCTCGTAACGCCTACTTCGCGGGGCCACGTGAACAGGAATAAGTGTGAGTAAACATAATAGCAGAAATATCCCCCCGCGGGATTCTTTCTCGTTCTCCGGGCCGCTGCGATTTCACGTGCGAGTAGTCGCGTTGATCGCGCGAAAAAAGAAAGCGAGACGTGGGCAAACGTAATGGCAACGCACCGCGGCCGGAGAACCGTTCGCCGTGCCTTCCTCGCACCGAGATAAACGCGATCTAACGAGTAGAAACGGCGCGCGATTTATCGGCGGTTCTTATCGTTTCTGCGAGGAACCGGACGTCGGGAAATATCGGTGGACGTCGACGAGGTTGTAAACACGTTCGCGTATCTAAGGACACCTCGGAGTATGTAAATTAGAAAACGATAAGACAGATAGTGCGATCGTAATCGGACAGCGAGTCGTGCAATAAATTGAGCAATTTCAATTTTTTCGATCAAGCTTCGAATAATTCCAGCGTATGGATTTCGCATCGGTGTCGTAATTTGTCAGGGATGAGGCGAGCGTTACGACGTAGAAGAATCGAGGGTATTCCCACATTGTCCTCGGGAGTTTTTCCATCTCGGAATTCCGCGAGATTTCCATTCTCCCGAGGAGCGGAGAGAAAAGTTCCGGCGAGAACGCGGAGGACGCAGGGTGTTATCGGCGAGACGAGACGCCATTAGGGAATCCTTTGAAAAGGTGGCGATAATAAAAAGAGCTGTTCCTTCCGGCGGCGTACTGCAATAATGAGGACGAAGTTCGGCCGTGTCGTTTCCCACGGAAGGGGAAAGGGAACTCGCCGAGAGAGGAAGAGAGCAGCGGGTGGACGGAGAAAAGAAGAAACTGCGGGGAAGCGGCCGGATTAAAGACATTATGGTCCACGGGCTTCTTAAAAGAAAGGAGAAGTTTCATAGCTTATCGGACCGTTAGAATCTCGTTCCGTGCGTCGCTGCGATCCTTTTTCATTCGTAGACCAACGAATCGGCTCGATTTTCTTCGTAGCCGCGACCTCGCCCGTGGATTCGGCCCGTTTTACTGTTTATCGATGGCATAGTTCACCTGGAGATAGGAAGCGATCGAAGAAAAAACTCAATTATCGAATCTGGATCAGAGTTGAGTCGCGTGATTCTTTTTTTCCTGAGTTGCACCGTCGTTACGAGGCAACGGCGCGACAGCTAAGAACCATTTTACTATTTCTCAGCGGAGATCACCTGAGAGGCGGTNTCCGTGCGTCGCTGCGATCCTTTTTCATTCGTAGACCAACGAATCGGCTCGATTTTCTTCGTAGCCGCGACCTCGCCCGTGGATTCGAGCCGTTTTACTGTTTATCGGTGGCATAGTTCACCTGGAGATAGGAAGCGATCGAAGAAAAAACTCAATTATCGAATCTGGATCAGAGTTGAGTCGCGTGATTCTTTTTTTCCTGAGTTGCACCGTCGTTACGAGGCAACGGCGCGACAGCTGAGAACCATTTCACTATTTCTCAGCGGAGATCACCTGAGAGGCGGCAGGGAACGATGAAAGGCGTTCGATTCAGAGGAAGAAACTCGATTATCGAATCTGTAACAGTCGGATGTAACGAATGCTGAAGAATCCATTTTTTTCTCCCGGCTGAGTTGCATTATCGTTACCAGACAGCGACGACGATGGATCGTCGGCGCGGCGTGTGTTCCCGTTTCGAAAAAATCCAGCGAAAATCAAAAGACAACGAGGAAGAGGAAGAGATACAAGAGGGAAAAAAAAAACGCGCCGGGAGGAGAGAAAGATGGGGAGGGAGAGAGACAGAGGGATTCTCGCGGTCGAGAGTTTGGCGTAATGAAAGAAAAAGAGGGAGAAAAAAAGGAGCAGCAAATTGACCGGTGCCAGCGGGAAGCCGAACGCGACGGGGAGTCCTCTTTGCCCAAAAAATCGTCCGTCCTTCTCCGTTCCCGATTCCTCGCTTCGAGCACCTTCTATCTTCATCCCTTTCGCCCTTTCGCCGAACACCTATATCCTCTCGTTCTTCTCGTCGCTCATCTCGAACCGAGACAAATGAGCGGCATCCGTCTGCGTCACCTGTCCGTCAGTCCGTTCGTAACTTTTGACTCGGGGCAAATCGACGAGAGGTAGAAAGGAACGAAAACCGACTTTTTATCCTGGACACGGTGACCCGCGAACCTACCCGTGCGCCTACCCTCGCGTTTTCCATTCCTTGATAACGTAATAACCACCGGACAAACATTGTACAAGGTAACTCATTGTCAGGAAGAATTATACAATTTTCAATGATTTTCTTAAAAACCTCTGAGGAAAAATATGAAGTTTAATACAATTAGATCAAGTACAAAATCAGTGTAAATCATTTGAAAGAAATGAAAGATGAATCAATCAATTCGTATGATTCTTCTTATTGTTGGAAATGAATCAAAAACGCACTGAAAGTGAAAGCTTCGAATTAATTTAATACTAGAGAACTGACCATGACCCTGCATAGTGTTCATTATCTATTTAGAAACAAACACAAATTTATAGACTAAATGACTTTGGGTTATAAAAATCAGGATGCTGAAGTCACTGACTCTTCCACGAGATTCAATTTTGTACATATCATAAAATAATCCAACACTTACTGATTCATCCTGTACAGTCTATAGGACGAACGAACAGGGATTACCTGTACGTCTTCATCGTCGTATTCAAGCAAGAAATTCCTCCCGAAGGAGAGATCATAAAATGAAATAGGTTTAGCTTCCCGAAGATAAAATTGGCAGTTAAACCAGGGTAAAAACTGCCACCCAAGATTCCGGAAAAGTGCGATGTACTTTCTATACATTAGAATAATCCCAGCTATGTTTAGATATAACCATAAGTAGGGCAATAATCAGGATCATAATATCCAACGAACGAGTATCTCAATAAAACTAATCGAGAACTACAGAAAAATGTATGTAAGAAATAGAGCTCATCTATAAGTATACTATTAAAAAAGGNCCTGTACAGTCTATAGGACGTACGAACAGGGATTACCTGTACGTCTTCATCGTCGTATTCAAGCAAGAAATTCCTCCCGAAGGAGAGATCATAAAATGAAATAGGTTTAGCTTCCAGAAGATAAAATTGGCAGTTAAACCAGGGTAAAAACTGCCACCCAAGATTCCGGAAAAGTACGACGTACTTTCTATACATTAGAATAATCCCAGCTATGTTTAGATATAACCATAAGTAGGGCAATAATCAGGATCATAATATCCAATGAACGAGTATCTCAATAAAACTAATCGAGAACTAAAGAAGAATGTATGTAAGAAATAGAGCTCATCTATAAGTATACTATTGAAAAAGATACTAATGGAACGAATTCGCGGAGAATGGAATGCGTACAGGCTTGCACAAATATACGGTTACATGACATTTCGTGGGAAATAACAGCCGTCACCTTTGCACAAGTCGATTTTCCATGAAAAATCTGCGAACACCGACCACCGGGTCAAAGTATTCGTTATCTATCGACGTATCTTTCAATATACCCGCGAACGGCGTTGTAATATATTTTACAAGTGTTACTTCCTCCTGGGTATCCGATAAGAAACACACTGTTGCCTCGATTATCTTTACGAGCCGCGTAATGAGAAATTATTTACGTCGTTCTCAAACCGAAGCCCGGAGTTTACCCGAATCGTCGATTACCGGCAAATTAATTAAATATCACTCGATGCCGATAAAGAGACGGAGTCTTATCTCATCTCCGAATCGTCCCGCGATCGCTCGTGTCTCACATTCATTTAGATAACGAAATCCGCATCTCCGTTCGTCGCAGCGCGGACAGTCGCGGCCGTTTGTATGCGCCCGTTGAATGGAATGCGAAGTGACGATCCGTCGTCGGAGGATTGCGCTGGGTGGCCGATGGGATAGGCTGACCGTTTGAAAGGATATAATTTCGTAGCCATTACCGGTAGAGAAAGAATCGCGGCGGGCTCGAATGAATGGAGGGCCGTGATTCGTCCAGGAAGCCGCAGCTCCGAAGAAACCACTTCCGATTCTGACGCTAAATACAGTCGAAATATCCGTCACTGCTTCTATTTCACTCACGACGCTGACAAACGTTTATGAGCGCGGCTTTAATTATTGGACAGAGACTATTTATTATCTCGGCGACACGTCGTATGATCTATGAACGATTGGCGTTCGTACGCGAAACCCGCGGTAACAAGCGCATAAATCCCGGCCGCGCGATCAACCGGACCAGGACACGTTCAAAGCGGCCGAATGAGAGGTTCAGATGATGGTCTCGAGATTAGGATCGGAACGACTGTTAGGTGTGTCGCCCGGCTCATTCTGACTGAGACGCATCCGGAATTCCTGGTAGCAGTACGCACCAGCGGCGCGTCGAGTTCGGAAGAAAAGATCATTCGACATCTTTATACCGTCGGCTGCTACCTTCTCGCTTTTTAATTAAGCTGCTGGCATTAAGGATAGAAAGGAGGCCTTCGGAAGGATGGCCGTGCTCGTTTCAGCCATGGGAATTATTGCCTCCGACGCTCTTGTGTTACAATACCATAAACAGATCATAAATAACTCCGGGCGCGCTCCGGTGTGAAGGGATCTCGCAATGCAGAAACCGAGAGTGACGAACGAACGAACGAGGGCGACTCCAAGAAATGGCAAGATTTATTCTGCTATGGCCGTTCGTGAGGGGAATTGAATTGCGCATTCATAATTACAAAGCGAGAGGCGGAATCGAAAAACGAACGCGCGGTGGCTGAGAGTTTGAAAAACGGGGGCCATTTACGGTTAGTCGCGTTTTCGACATGGAAACCTTTCGAACGCGAAACGTATTTGCACCCGGTGTGTCGGCCAGTGCAATCGTGTGTGGAGGGTTGCGAGGTAAAAAGAGGCGGTGTGCCAGAAAATATTGGAATCGCTGCCGCTTCGACCGCGGGATTGTCAACCAAAATGGCTTTCTGAAAAGCAAATCCTTTTGAATTTCCAACAGTGAACCCAGTTAACTCTAATCTCCCCTGCGTCTATCTCCCTTCTCGAAAAAACTTCTATTCTCCTTCGATTTACGATGCAACCCCTAGACCGACGATTTTTTTACACAACGCGTTCGTAATATCAATTTAGAGAACGTCTCTTACCGTTTAGAAATAATACGCATAAAATGATACTCGAATCTTTTAACATTTCGAATAGAAAAATCCTAATCGAGCTTAACGCGTTAGAAAGGCGAGGCGTGTTTGCGTTTGCGCGGTGTTCGCCGACGAAGAGGTGGACCGGGATAGTACACACGCACAGGAACAATGGACCCGGCAACGGCGATGACAAAAATTGCCGGCCGAAGTCGCCGCGGGAAAGCGGTTCCGCGTAGAAAACAAATTGGTCACGATCATTAACGCCCTCCGTCGTTCGGGAACCCGGTCCTTTGCCAGTTACAAAGCGATATTTTACGTGGCCGCGCGGCATACGCGTCGCGTTTCCAGGATAGATTAAACAACGCTTAATGCACTTGTTGCGATGTCGTTGAAATAATTAAACCCCGGGCCGCGGCCGCGTGTTATTCCTACGGAAAATGAATCGGTAATTCGTCGAACCGTCCGTTTGTCACGAAAACTCTTCTCTTTCCATCGGAGCAGCTCTCGTACGAAAATCCTAATTGCCTTACGCGTCTACGGGCCATTGTGCCGCGTCGAATCGAATGTTGACCAATCGCGTTGCCTGTTTGCGCTAAGCTAAACAGTTTACCCTGGCGATATACGCGATCGAGTTTTACCCCCTGAAACTATTGAAAATTGTAGGCACGAACGTTTCCGAACGCAGCATAAATCGTTCAGGATTATTAATAACCTGCGCCCGGCCCCTCGTCCCTCCTACCCCCGTTCGTTCTGTTCTTCTCTACTTGGCCCGGCCGCCACGGTTTCCCGATATTCGGCAGCGGAGCTTTTGGCAGGTACAAAGCCGCGTTTTATGCGGTTACATACGCGCGCGTTTCCAATGTCGCTATTAAATAACGCTCAATGCTCGCTGTTATATCGTTGAAATAATTAAAACGCGGTCCCGCGTCGCCTGTCATATTCGAAAAAGAATCTGCCTCGTACAAACCGCGATCATAAATCTCAGAACTAACGAAATGTCCTAAGAATATGAATGATCATTTGTGATAATCTCGAAGAAATTTCAATGCCTTAGAGNCATAAATCTCAGAACTAACGAAATGTCCTAAGAATATGAATGATCATTTGCGATAATCTCGAAGAAATTTCAATGCCTTAGAGGCATCGCGATTGAAATCATATATCGTTTGAATGATAATTTCATGATTTAACCCTTTCGTGATATATCGTCTTGAAATAATGAAACGTCCTAAGTGCTTTATAATTCCTTTTCAGAAATTCTATCAATGAACCTAGAACTCTTTATCATAAAATTACAAGAGATCAGAAATCTGTAATTTTATGTACAATTTTTGCGATCGGCAGTAATGCAATTGCAATAATTTCTAATTCGATCGTAAACACTTGTTTCGAAGCTTGTAGTAGCCCACTCGAGAAAGATTCTAATTACCGAATGCATTAACGTTACAAACGAGCGAGCGACTTCGCTGTCCGTTACGGGTACGATTATTCATCGATAAAAAAGTTGTCACTAGTGATCATCGTCGTTGACAAGTAGTAGGTACGCGTTCGCCGGTGCACACGTACGGATAGACGACGCGTGTGCGCGCTCACATTATCTTCGTTTTGATTGATCGATTAAATCTCGTCGATGTAGCTTGCGCGTATATAAATATTCCATTTATAGCTGGTAATGAACGTTCCTCGCAGAAGCTCGCAATTAACGCCGCGGAGCGGCCTGATATTTCAATTAAAAGCAACCCTATCGACCACGGAGTCATGCTCCGGTTGGAAAACCGAAACCGTACGTAACACGACGGCTCCTTCTCGCTCTGGCGTTCGCCGGCTCATGAAAAATCATGCGGCCGTCGCACCTTTTTTTTACAACGTCATTATCATAATTACGGCAACGCCGGTGTGTACGTCTAGAGGCGTTCCGCGGGGAAAACAAATTGGCCGAGATCATTATCGCCGTTCGCGATCACCGAGAAAGCGTACCGCAGCACGTGTATACTTTTCTACAGAGAGGCGATCAATCGGCGGAGTGTGAACCGCGTGTCCGTGTTCCGCCATTCCGCGCCGACAAATGATCGAGTTTTGCGCGAAATAATTATGCCGGCCGCCGGAGCCGCGGCGGCGGTCTCCGTTCGGTGGCATTGTCTCGGGAGAGTTCGCGGAGGGAAAAGCGAGTATTAACGATATCGATCCAATCGATCGACTGTCCGCTCGCGGGAGAAATCGCCGCGAAGAATTTAGACGGGAGGAGATTGTTACAATCGACGCGATAAGGGATACTGTTTAATCTCCAAGCTGAATCTCTTGAAAAACATGACCCTGTAAAAAAAAAATCGCGTTTCATTTTTGCCAAAGCGTTGCACGCGCAATTTCACGGAAAACATTTTCTGTTAAAGAGTCCGCCGCGTTTTGATCGTGTGGGGAAGCGGGATTTAAAAAATCAACATTCCCTGTGTCAAAAGAGTTAATCGCAGCGTCCGTATTAGAATTTTGCGAGATTTTAATTCGAGCGCGGCCTCGATCGAAAAATTACCCGCCGGTTTTTCGTTCGTTTGTAAATCGGGTGCTTTGACCCAAGGATAATATTTAACGTTGTGCCGCGCCTTTGGGCTCCGGACAACCGTCTCGAGTTTATGCAATACCGGAAATCGATCGAGAGGAAGCGGAGATTACTTTTGCATAAATATCGAGCATCGCTGATCTTTTATTACGCGAACAAAAGTAGATAGCATCGTTTAAAGGTCTACATGCCAGCCGTACGACTGCGGCGTGTAAAAATGGTTAGTGCATGTAAACCAAGACGGGTAATTAAACGCATGCTTATAGATAATTAAGGTTTCCTGTGTTTCTGATCCTAATCAAATTAGCGGCGGAATTTATCTCGTTCACGATCCATGCCCAGCATCACAATTATTTGTGATTCCATCGTCTAGCCTTTGCTTCGACCCGCGATGATTATCAATTACCATTATCACATCGTCGTGTTTAACTTTCTGAGCGGCTGTCTTGCGCAACGCTTGGAATTGGAACACGGCAGACCGTTTTAAGATTCTCCGTCCCTATCGTTCCTATATCGCCGATTGGAAAGCTCCAGCTTTGACCGCGGTTCAGCGAAATTCGGACCAGCGGCACAGAAGAGCGCAATATGTTCCGGTTGCCTACGACGACGTCGCGTTACGTTATAAAATATTGCCGGCGATTCACGCGAGCGTATTAGCGGCCGTTAGCGTGACAAAAAATGGAGGCACTTTTTGTTCGACCGCGAGTCGGCCGGCTCGCGGACGATGAATTTTTCAGATAAATCATCGTCGAAACGAGATGCACGTTTGCACGGAGTTCGATAAGACCCGGCGTTATTTGCTTTCCTCGATGGCAACAGCTTCGTCATCGCCGCGGCAACGGGAGGATCTCTCTGAAAGTGGCGCGGGGACGCATAGCGCGGGTTCGAAGGATCGAGGGCGTTTTGATCGTTCGGAGCCAGCCAGTCCCCCCGGGGCTTGTTTTTATTTTCCCCGCGCCAACCCCCGCGGACGCTTTTCCCCCGCGCCCTCCCCCTCCCCCCCAGGGCCCGCGTTCCTGCGTGTCGTACGTGCGTGCGAATTCGATTTCACGCGATTCCTTTCGATCGGGTGCCACGTATAAACTATTCGCTCGACGATCCACCTTCTTCGTTTCTTGTTTCTCCTGCAAGCCGATCCGTGCGCGCGGACGTGTTACGTCGAAAAAAAGAAGACAATTAATCGCGGCGAGGCATGCGAGTCTTAAAACCCCGACGTACGTTAGATCGTTTTAAAACGGCTCGACCCTCCTCCTCTCGTTCTTATTTGTATACTCCCCTCTCCGTTCTGTCCTACGCAGACGTGCAACGGGGACGAAAAGCTCGCGTCCTGCGAATTTCGTTAACGTTAACAGGCGTCTTGTATCTGTATCTAATTCGAAACTTAAATTGTACTGTCTAAACGGGCTAAGGGAAGCGGCGAAACGCGTCGACGACGGAACAACACGACGACGCGACGGGCCGAACTTTCTTCGATTAAAACGATGATTGAACGGGGAACGATTTGTGAACGTTCGGTAAAGGACATAATTCTTGGCACGCGTCGTCGTCGCCGGTGGAATTGTTCGGCGAACCGGAGGAAAAAGGGTGGCGTGAAAAAGGTGCGAAAGATCGCGATCTGAAATCGAAAGAGGACGTCGGGACAAGGGGAAAAAGAGAGCAACGCGGGAAGTGGATCACCGGGTCTCAAGTGGAAGCGGACTGTCTGACAGACTTCGGAGACAGGTGCGAGTAGAACGCGACTGCGTTGGACAGCCAAAAATGGAGTCGGTAATAAAGTCACCTTAATAAACTTTTCGCTATCTCTGATGACGAGATCGCGTCGATAAGAACGACGTTCGGCTGTACGGAATGGGTGTACATAGGAAGGTGGCTCGTAGCAGAAATCTCGCTTGAGGAACGGGCAACGCTATTTTCGTAGGATTTTTTCGCCGGCGTTATTTTCAGCTGAAATCTCCGGGAACAAAGGGTTTCGCGCGGAACGAGATTTCAAAGGGCGCGATGCGAAGATGCAGCGAAAAACGCGGCAAAGAGGAGGCCAGCTAGGAGAATTCAATCTGGAAAAAACGGATATCCTGGCCATCCTTCCACGAGCATGGAATTTAAAAGCTTTGAAGTTGGGCCGGGCTGTAAGTAACGGTGAGGCAAAAGAGAGGAGCCGTGTATGTTTCGGAATGAACTCGTAGAGGAATTTTCTCTCGGAGCGTTCAATTTTCGACAATGGATATTCGAATTCCAGTTTGTCGATTTAGAGGTTTGAAGGGTGAAAGCGTAAAATATGAAGAGGAAGATTTGACGGAATAGGAATGCGTCTGGCGTCGTCTAGAAAACCCGTGGTGAAACGGAAGGCGCAGGAGAACCGACGAGGAGGAGCATTCAATTTTTGACAGTGGACGATCGAACTGCAGTTTGGAAATGTAAAAGTTCGAAGGGCGAGCGCGTGAAATATGAAGGAGAAGGTAGTCGACGCCGATGAAATAGGGATGCGTCTGGTTTTGTCTAGGAAAGCCGGCGAAACAGAAGGAGCAGTAGAAGCGGCGAAGACGGCGAGCGAAGGAGGAAGAAGCGCGTCAGGAAGGAAGGAAGGAAGGAAGGGATGCTGGAAGGCGGATTCACCGCAGGATCGCAGGTAGTAGCAGGGTACGGTAGGACGATTTCTACGTGGCCCATCCCTCCGTTCGTTTTCTTCTCTTTCTTCCACCACGTACCTCATCCTCTCCACCCTTCTGGGTATCGTGCCGAACGAAAGCCGAGGTAAAGCCGGAGC
Source organism: Ceratina japonica (assembly GCA_019453355.1). NCBI lineage: Eukaryota > Metazoa > Arthropoda > Insecta > Hymenoptera > Apidae > Ceratina > Ceratina japonica. The sequence goes on along the minus strand of SMSR01011108.1, from coordinate 167,519 downwards.
CGAACGAAACGAAACACGGTTCTCTCTTATTCGCTCCACCTCTTGCATATACACGCGCTCCAGCTTACTCGCTCTCCTCCTTCGCGATCGGCCTCTCTCCCTCGGTCTTAGGCCCTCTTTCATCACTTCTCTCTTTTACTCTCTTCAACCCTCGAAACGCGGCGGCGAACCGAAGGTACCTCCGTCCTCCTCTAATTCTATCTCGCCGCCCGTCCGGCTCTCTCCATCGTTCGCTCGCCCTCTCCCGGTTTCTCTCCCTTTCACCCACGGCATCCGCGGCTCTCACTCCCACCCTCGCTTTCCACCCTCTCTATCGCTCGTTCCCTCGTTCGCGCTCTCTCGCTCGAACAACCTATCAACTCGGTGGGTAGACGCGAGGTCCGGACGACGATTCTCTCTCTCTCATCCCATCGACCGACCGTTCTTACACCGATATAGTCCGCGGCCTGGCTCGGCTGTGTTCGTGGACGGGAACACGGGTCGTTCCATACCGGGTGTCCGTCCGACAACCGCGTCATAATTATTTCATGTCAATCAGATATCAACAAATTGCAGCCGGCCAACATTCTTCCCGATTCGCAATATTTTTCATAGAAAACAGTGGATAAATTGAATGACGCAGTCGCCGCGCGTTTCGGAACGGAACAAAACGAGCTTCGGCTGAATCGAAAATAGGAGTTAATTGGTTTCTTTGCCGGTAGCGTAGCCGGCCGGGCGATTATTTGCGCAAATTTATAATGCACGCGGTCAATTTTTATTCGCAGAACGCGGCGCATTTCGAATAACTTCGACCGGCGAACGTCCCGTTTCGTTTCGCGGAATAAAAAAATAACGCGTCGACGCGCGGCCCGAGCGAAAATCTTTCGACGCCGCGGTCTAATTGCGAAATACAATTTTTAATCGGATTTCGAGGAACCGGTCGGGACCGGCGTTTGTTCCGATACCGAAAACCGCGGTAATAATCGAGCAACGAAAATGTTTCGTCACCGTTCTAATGCAAATTACTTACAGTACACGCGGCCGTGTGTCCAATGCGGATTTAAACTGCCACGAGATCCGCCTCTGGTTACGAGCAGTGTGTTTGATAACAGAGGGCCGTGTAATGTCGAATAGCGCGGAACCGCTGATAACAGGTGTGCGAGCTGGTAGCCTTCGGCGGAAACTCCGACAACGTTCCGCGGAATATTAGATTTCACGCAAATTTTACGTTCTAACGATCTGCACCCGCGCGACGGCCGCCGTGAACTTTAACTAACGTTTTTTAAAGATACCTCTGTCACAGCCGGCGTAAAAGCCGGGGGAATGGAAAAACGGGATGATTAAACGCCGGAGTTACAACCGCGTTTCGCAAGCGGGGAAGAACAAATAGCTATCCGCTCCTTTGATAAGTTTTACGGACAGATCGAAGAGGCGCGTGCGAATGAAGCGTCGCTTTTCTTTCCTCCGAGGTTTATTATTCACCGTTAATTGTTTCGGATTCTAATACGTCAAACGACGGTGGCCGCCGGTATTGGAACGGCCGGGAATGCGAAATCTGCACGTGCGAGCACGTCAAAGCCGTTGATGAGTTTCTGCTAATCACCGCGTAACGGAGTAAGGATCTTTCCAAGCGACGTGCTGACCCGTGCCGCGTTCCAATTAGACGGATCCGAACAAAAAGAAAAGAGGACGCGACAGTAAATGACAAACAAAAACAACGGCCGAGGCAATTATTGTCATAATTCCGGGCGGAAAGACTGTAAAATGGTTAATGAACGTTGTTTCATCTCCCGATTCGCAAAAACCTAATTAACCCGCGTAAACAAATCAGCTGCGCATCGAATTATCGTTATTGCTGTTTAACGAGCTTCGGAATTTGTATGTTTAATTCGAATTTAAATAATAACGGCGCGGGCACGAATTTTCTGCGCCGCGTTGCGGCCGTCGAATTCAATGGAAACCCTTTTATCATAACGTATAACAACAGATAGGAAGCCGGTAGGTAGGTAGGCAGGCGAACTTAATCAATTCGAATCGTCGCGTCGGACCGATTCCGAAGATCGGACGAGCAGATTACATCTTACAGGCTCGATTCGTTGCACGTGAAAACCCCTTCGGTATTGCACGTGCGTGACAATGCCGATTCTAACAGTTTTCCGGGTCTTCGTGTCCGATGTATGACTTCGCAAATATCAACGCCCCCGAGAGGCTTGTACAGATCATACGATAGAACTTGTGCCAACGTCGACCATCTCGTACAACAATTTTTAATAAAATCTACTACGGCTTCTACATATATTTCCTATAATGATTTCGATGTCCGATAAATTTTTCCTAACAACTGCTGTGTCTTTAGTACAATTTTTGAGATGCACGACTTTCTCTAATTTCTAGAATACGTAATTTATTGAATTTTCTGTGCAATTTCTAGAATGCGTAATTAATTCTTCTGCAGGTATTTCTCTGATTTTCTGCAATTTTTCAATACATACAATTAACTGTATTTTTCTGAATATCGACATATCTTCGACCTGGCTTTGAATTATCAGAAGAAATATGAAATGTAGTTAATTTCTGTCTCGCTTCTATTGCTGAACTCCGAGTGAGACGCGGCGAACAGCCGGCGGGGCGATTGAAAAACTGTGAGCACGGAGTTTAAAGCAACGATAATGGACCGCGGTATACAAAAAAATTTTCATCCCGGATCTGGCGATGTAACAGAGAACTGGGCTTTGTAATGTTTTCCACGTCCCTATATGTATCTATTCATACATTACGCAACGAAAACATTTCGCGCTGGCCAATGAACTATCAATACCAACGGCCTTATGAATCGATCCAGAAAATACTTCCCGGCCGTTTATTAAAATGGTCAAACGAATAAATTCAGCCGGGTGAATATTATCATCGTGGTACCATGGAAAATTCATTTCGAAATAAATTCAACAGAAAGCGTACGGTTCAAAAATATTCTTCTTTGATTCTATAAAAAGCGTACTGACAATTTTCAATAAATAATTACAAATTTATATAGCAAAATAAACCTTGAATTGTACTACAAATTATTTCCATTGGCCTTCATTAATTCTAGATTAGGAAATCGACGTAATGAAAGATGACCACAAAAATTGCACCTGTATTTGTCCATACAATTTGCAAATTCCATGGATACCAAGTGAAGCTTTGAATTTTGCTACAAATTACCATTTATATTAATATAACATTTCCATATTTATATAACATTTATATTGTCGTCCAATAATTCTAGAGTAGGTAATCAATGACCAGAGAGAGAAAATTTTATACGATATCAGAAAAATTATACTTGTGTTTGTCCGTCCAATTTGCAAATCCCATATGGACACTAAAAGATGCTCTGAATTTTGATATAAATTATCTTATATCTATTGTCCTTCAAAAATTCTGAATTAGGAAATCAATTTGATGAATGATAACGAGAAAACTGCAGATTGTATACGATTTCAGAAAAATTGTATGTATGTTTGTCCACCCAATTTGCGAATACCATAGAAAAGACGCTTTAAACTTTGCTATAAATTATCCTATTTCTCTTGTCCTCCAACAATTCTAGATTAGGAAATCAATTTGATGAGCGATATCAGAAAATTGCAGATTGTACACGACTACAGAAAAATTGTACGTATGTTTGGTCTTCCAATTTGCAACTACTATACACAGAAAGATGGTTTGAACTTTCTCATAAGTTATTCTATTTCCATTGTCCTCCAATAACTCTGGATTAGAAAATCAAATAAGAAAAGACGACCAGAAAACTGCACATTTGATACGACTCCAGAAAAAATGCTACGTATAATTGTGCCAAGCCATAGAGAAAGCCAAAAGTGAAACAGAGTTGTAATAATAAAAAATCTTTCTAAAAGATCAAAGAAATCCCTGGGCAGAGAGAGAGAGGGAGAATCCATTTCCCAAATTATTTTATTTTTAATAAAAATCCGCGGTACAGTTCGGTTGAGGTGGTGGAATAATGAGAAAAGTGTTGATTTCGTGTTCACCCGTTAGGTGCGGTGGCACATACAGCCCCGCGGTAGACGAAGCTTTGGGTCGCCGCTAGCTGCGGGCGTCCGGACCTCGCGTCTACCCTCTCATTTACCATTTGGTACCTATAGATAGGTACCTATATATACGCGCAGGTACCTAATGTACGTGCACGCAGACAGAGGCGCGAGAACCGGGCGACGAAGACGAGCGTACGGGGCCACTAACATGAAACACGTAGATGCACACGCGAATACACACGGATGAAGCAGCGCGCCGGCAGCCAGCCAGAGAGGACACGCGGAAAGAGAGAGGAGGTGGTGAACGGGCCGAGAGTGCAGGACTCTCATACCTATTCCCCCTCGTCCCTTTTTCATCGGTTTCTTCGTCTGTTCTTCCGCGCCTGGGTGCCTAGGTGGCTCCGTGTACTTATTTTTTTCCATTACAGGTTCGCCGGGGAAGAAAACTCGTACTATACGTACGTATATACATATATACCTAACTACACGCAGTGCTGCATCCGTATTTACGTACGCCACGTTGCACGTACCCCTCCTCCCCGCCGTTTCTATCCGGCTGTCATCCTCTTCCATATGCATACGGACCGATACGTTCTTCTCCACACAGAGAGCCCGTACATAGAGAGCGGAGCCGGCGCTCACTTTGCGTGTCTTTAGCAGAAAAGGCAAGGTGGTGGCACTGATGTTGGGGATCGAAAGCGGAGGCGGGAACGCGACGAGCATCTCGGAACGGCGGAAGCTACGAGAGAGAGTCCTGCCCGAAGGGGTATTCCGCCTTTTTTCTTCGTCCCTTTTTGGCAACCACCGAAAGGAGTGAAGAGACGAAAACNTGCAGGACTCTCATACCTATTCCCCCTCGTCCCTTTTTCATCGGTTTCTTCGTCTGTTCTTCCGCGCCTGGGTGCCTAGGTGGCTCCGTGTACTTATTTTTTTCCATTACAGGTTCGCCGGGGAAGAAAACTCGTACTATACGTACGTATATACATATATACCTAACTACACGCAGTGCTGCATCCGTATTTACGTACGCCACGTTGCACGTACCCCTCCTCCCCGCCGTTTCTATCCGGCTGTCATCCTCTTCCATATGCATACGGACCGATACGTTCTTCTCCACACAGAGAGCCCGTACATAGAGAGCGGAGCCGGCGCTCACTTTGCGTGTCTTTAGCAGAAAAGGCAAGGTGGTGGCACTGATGTTGGGGATCGAAAGCGGAGGCGGGAACGCGACGAGCATCTCGGAACGGCGGAAGCTACGAGAGAGAGTCCTGCCCGAAGGGGTATTCCGCCTTTTTTCTTCGTCCCTTTTTGGCAACCACCGAAAGGAGTGAAGAGACGAAAACGGGGGCAACGAGAGGGAAAAAGATCGAACGGTCGAAATAGGATAGGAACGATGATGAAGAGGGCGAAGGTTGGAAAGGGATGAGGGCGCGTGGTCCCTCTCTCTCTCGCTCCCTCGGCTCTTTCTAGGCGAAATTGATCAACGTCCTCGGGAAACCGATTAACCGACCCAGACGTCTGCCATGAATTTTATAAATATATTTTCTTTGACCGACCACCACTGCCGGTCTACGCGCCGTTCCTTTTGCACAAACCGGGCTTTTCGACGATTTTAGTTGATGAGATTCCACGTACCGCGAGTTTCCGCGCGTATTACCTTTGACGCTGCCTCCGCCAGCCAGCCTTTGGAAAGTAATTTTCGTGTATCGCGTATCGAAGGAGATATTCCCGTTGGATATTTCCGCAAAAATAGACTTGTCGTATCGAACATATCAAATGACGACGTTAAATAATTAACAACTATGGGCTTAATAAATTAACGCATAATGTTCACAAAGTACACAGGAGACGAACATGAAGAAATATTAAAAGCAGAGTTCGTAATGCAATGTTTAAACGATGAAAAAAATGCTTATGTGAAAATTAATAAAAAATGTATCTCGGTTCTTCGATGATTTTCAGGCACGACTTTACTTTATTAGAAATTTACGTAAGGCGCGTTTAATCGAACGTTTCTTTTCGGCCGGCTAATTCGTGCGACAGGCCTTTATCTGAAAATTGAAAAGAGTCTCGAAATCGCGGGGGTCACCGTCCTTCACCCGTAATTACAGCTCACCGATGAGGAAGATGTTAGACGCGACAATGAATCATTATCGATACGGCAATTAATCACTCTAGTCTGCAATTAATGTCCTCTACGCAAGATGCAATTACAATATCCATATAATAAAAGTAGTTTCCCGCAATTAACCGTGTCTTCGACGGAAGCGTGGGAGAGCTGTTAAACCCGTTGACCGGAAAATAGTTACGTTTCGAGGCTACGACCGACGTCCTAAATAACAATAATAAAAGTAGTCTGCCCGTTTAAGGTTGAAAAATGGAAGGCAGACTGCATGTTTCACGAAAATCATGTTACGTTTCCTATTCTGTCCTCGAACACGCGTTTGAATTATCGAGCGCAATCGTTTTGTTAACAGACAGATAAAAACTTCCCTTTATCATTTATCGTACAATGCCCTGTCGTGAAAAGGAATACTGAAAAGTAACTTTGATGCGGACGCTCCGCTGAGTCGAATAAATTTTAAGCCACTGGATGAGATTTCGAGAAATTAGCTCGATGCGAGCATACGTTCTCGTTACGGTCGTTTTTAGTCTAGTATCGCGGGCAAAGGGATGCAATCAACGTTCAAGGCCGACACGAAACTTCGCGATAACGAAGGGAATAAATTTTCGGGCGAACTCGCCGCGCAAAGTTTCCCTACGAAGATTTATTATGTTGTTTCAGTCTTGGCAACGATTCGCCAACTTCTGTACGAAACTGGCTCGGTGTTACGCGAAAAATAAGCGTTTGCGCGTCACTCATGCATCAACCGAACCAAAAACTACCCTTATTATTCTACGGCGCTTTCATCGTATTCAATCACCAATTCGATAACGCGTTTAAAGTTCGGAAGATTAGTATTTTATTCAATATTATGTTTAATACTGTGATTAGTAATCGCGATTATTTTTTCTTGGCTACGCTTCGTTAAATTCTGTACGAACCTTCTCGTTGTTAGGCTAAAAAATAGCATGGATTAACGAGATCAAAAACTAGCCTTATTTTCATAGTATTCAATGACGAACGCGGTTAAAACCTAAGTGAATCTATTATTTTATTTAATACCATGTTTGATACCTGACCCAGTAATCGCGTAATAGTAATCAAGTAAATTTCAATCGTTGTTACAATTCGTCAAATGCTGTGGAAAACTGTCTCGTTACGCTAAAAGAAAGCGGTCACGCGTGACACGCGAATGAACGGAACTCGCATTTATGGGCGAATCATCGGCGTTATTGCACACCGTTTTCACCGAATTCAATTATCAAGACAATGCGGTTAAAACCCATCGAGCACTAGGAATCGCGCAAACAACCGGTTATAATATATTATTTTATCTAACGCTTATTTAATACCGCGGCCAATAATCGCGATTTACCATTCGGCAAGTTCTACGGAGCGTATAATGAACTCCCCGGGCAGAAATGGCGAGTGAACAAAAATTTACATAATACAGGCCGGTGTTCACTTCATTTCGTCGCGAATAATCGAATCAATTTTCGGGCGGCGCGTGTATTACCCGCGAGGGAGAAAGAAAGAAAGGACGAGGGAAGGAAAACAAAAATACTGATGAACGCATCATCGACGTGCGTGCCCGGACAACTTTATACGCGTTTCGTTACACTCGTACGCGACTTCCACGCGAGCCACGCGTGCAAATTGAGTTTAAAGTGGCCGAAATTGCGACCGAATCCCGAACGATTATACTACAATTTGCCTCTTAATTCCCCTTTTTCTCACGATCTTTCCCGACGCGAATCGATACTTAATTCCCGTTCAACCGTTGCTTCTAGGAACCATTAAAGTTAGCGGAACTCTTTAAAGGACAAAGAAAATCGCGAATCGTAAACGAACGGTTATCGTAGTACCACTCCTCGCCAAAAGCTTTTCAACAAATATAATAAATAGTACATTATAAAAAACCAGCAAGCGAAGTTTGAAATCCTATTGCATGTTCCTTGCATATGTATAGAACGGTCTTCAGCATTTTCATTTTTTAAATGTTCTTATTTAGTATGATTACTGAATTGAACTCATCAAAAACATGTTCGGCTGGTCAGAAACGTTTTGGCAAGCGAGGAAACAGGGGTACGGTGAATGGAAGTGTCGGAGGTCGAGCCGGTGCGCGAGAAGCTAATCTGTCGACGACAGAAAATTTTCCCCAATGATTAAGCGGTTGTCAGACATATGCCGTCTTCATCGGTTCCCTTTATGGGGTGCCACGTGGTCCGTGGCTGCGTTTCCGTGAAACCCCTCCGTTATTGAACTAATTTGACGCTGGTGTAACATTAGCCGACCTTTTAAAGTATTCCGTGTTCTTTCCTAGTTTTTGTACGCGTCAACCCGGAACAATTTCCGTGTAATCATACTAATCTCTGTAACTTATAACGAGCGGATTATTTTAGAAAAATCGGTGAAAATGGCTTAGTAAATGACGAAGTAGAGAACGTGTTAACACGGGTTAAGTGAAATCTGATAAAAAATTGGAACCGTCTTAACATGGCTATGATTTTTCTCTGAAAATTATAAGAAAAGATTGTCGCGACTTTCTTTANTTTAGAAAAATCGGTGAAAATGGCTTAGTAAATGACGAAGTAGAGAACGTATTAACACGGGTTAAGTGAAATCTGATAAAAAATTGGAGCCGTGTTAACATGGCTATGATTTTTCTCTGAAAATTATAAGAAAAGATTGTCGCGTCTTTCTTTGTACGATATTCCTCAGTTTTTCTTATAAAATATTAACAAAATTAGGTATATGACAGTTACGGCATTCGGACAAGTGAGATACGACGGCAAAAAAGAATAATGGAAAGAACAAGAAAAGAAGAAGAAGAGGAAGGAGAAGAAGAAGAGGACGGGCGTGTGGCGTGCGTTCGTCGTACGGGACGTGTTATTAGCCGGCACCCTCTTTCACGTAGCCCCATCTCCTCGAGCACCGCTCGCCTCATCTCCTTTTTTCTCTGATTTCCTATGCGGGGGCTAGAAACGCGTTTAATTAACATAGCTGGCGTGGCTGCATCCCTCTTCTCCTGGGTGCCGAGCAGACAGTCAGCTTTCACGGGCCATTGCACAAGCGATACACGTATTACAAACTACATTTCTTTCTCTGCCCTTCGCCCTTTCTCTTTCTCTTTATTCTTGGACCCGGCCCGGATGTACAGCGTGGGTGTGATTTAAATGTTAACTCGAAAATTTCAGACGTATGACCCCGTCGTTAACGGACACGCGTGTAAATAACGTGAATTCGTAGATTTCCTCCAGAGACAAATTTACCCTTCAAAGAATGCATTATTTTTACTTCGAATTCCTATTGCAGTGTACATTCATTAGAATAGTACAGCACAATATTTGAAGCTGTATCAGTTTGAATGATAATATTATACTGAAATTCTAAAGTAATAAAGATTCATTAGATTAACTTAGATTAAACATTTCATCAACTTTTATAATCTAAATAAAAAATTGTATTCAGAAACAGACATACCTTTCAGAGAATGCATTCCTTCTAATAATGAATTCTTATCAAAATGTAAATTCATTAGAATAGTACGTCACAATATTTGATGTTATCAATTGGGATGATAACACAATAATTGTGTTCTTAAAGCAATAAGCATTTATTTTTAAGACAACCTGAAGTAGAAATTTAATTAACTTTTCTAATTTCAACCAAGGTTTCAACGGTTCACGTCGCATATACGAGTGCATTTTGCATAGCGCATGGGGGATGAATGCGCAAGCGTGTCTACACGCGAAATACCACGCGGCGGATACGTACGCACGCCTACCAGAGAAACGGTCCGTTTGACGAATTGGCCGACTAATTTGGTCGTTGTCGCTAACCATGCCTGAGAATTGATGGCGACCACCTAGCCGACGCTACCGCGAATTCCACGGAAATTCTTTCGCGCCTTCCTCCAGACGAGGAAGCGTCAGCCTCTTAATTAACGGTTCCGAATAAGAATAATAACGAGCGGCTACCCTCGATTTGTTTTGCCACGACTCGTGACTAAATGCGCTTCCACGCGTTAATGGGAAAACCGGATTCTACAAATTCGCAGAATTTAACTGATACCCGGACACGAGGTTACGTGCATACGTTGTATGAATCTTTCGACGGGAACGCGATTTCTATGTTTTTAACTACTATACATATTAACTGAGGTCATATTTCATCGAGAACTTTAAATTGTGGTTATATACACATATCTACATACATAAACCCAATATTCGGAGAATCATCTTAATTATGACATGCAATGATAATAATTACGCGTAATATTATTGAATTGTGCGTCCATGAATTTAATGCGTAATTTCAAACTCACCCTTTGGAGAACGCCAAGCTGGATAAAATGGACAAGGAAGAAGCCTGCTGAGTCAATAACCTTCTAAGCCGATGTCTGCGACGTCCCGTACACTAATTAACACTAATTAACTTTACAACAATGCGAATAATTATTAACAAATGCGATTTTACGACGCCAGTACAGGACGCCGGTTCCACCAAATGGCTGATTGGCCTCGTCATGCCATCTAGCGGTCACTACGAAAAGTACAAAGCCTTTATCGGCACAGAATCTCGGCGGCAATTTTGAATTATACATCGATTTCATATTTTGCAAATCTGTACGATTTTGTCCTTTTTGTTGGAGTTAGAAGGAAGTTGTATACAATCTTTCTTGTATCTGACAACTGGACAACGTTTGTCCGAAATATTTTTCACTTGGACGAAGAAAAAGTTTTTGCAATAAATAATTTTGTTTATNGCGTGTCTACACGCGAAATACCACGCGGCGGATACGTACGCACGCCTACCAGAGAAACGGTCCGTTTGACGAATTGGCCGACTAATTTGGTCGTTGTCGCTAACCATGCCTGAGAATTGATGGCGACCACCTAGCCGACGCTACCGCGAATTCCACGGAAATTCTTTCGCGCCTTCCTCCAGACGAGGAAGCGTCAGCCTCTTAATTAACGGTTCCGAATAAGAATAATAACGAGCGGCTACCCTCGATTTGTTTTGCCACGACTCGTGACTAAATGCGCTTCCACGCGTTAATGGGAAAACCGGATTCTACAAATTCGCAGAATTTAACTGATACCCGGACACGAGGTTACGTGCATACGTTGTATGAATCTTTCGACGGGAACGCGATTTCTATGTTTTTAACTACTATACATATTAACTGAGGTCATATTTCATCGAGAACTTTAAATTGTGGTTATATACACATATCTACATACATAAACCCAATATTCGGAGAATCATCTTAATTATGACATGCAATGATAATAATTACGCGTAATATTATTGAATTGTGCGTCCATGAATTTAATGCGTAATTTCAAACTCACCCTTTGGAGAACGCCAAGCTGGATAAAATGGACAAGGAAGAAGCCTGCTGAGTCAATAACCTTCTAAGCCGATGTCTGCGACGTCCCGTACACTAATTAACACTAATTAACTTTACAACAATGCGAATAATTATTAACAAATGCGATTTTACGACGCCAGTACAGGACGCCGGTTCCACCAAATGGCTGATTGGCCTCGTCATGCCATCTAGCGGTCACTACGAAAAGTACAAAGCCTTTATCGGCACAGAATCTCGGCGGCAATTTTGAATTATACATCGATTTCATATTTTGCAAATCTGTACGATTTTGTCCTTTTTGTTGGAGTTAGAAGGAAGTTGTATACAATCTTTCTTGTATCTGACAACTGGACAACGTTTGTCCGAAATATTTTTCACTTGGACGAAGAAAAAGTTTTTGCAATAAATAATTTTGTTTATTAATTAATTATTGACGCTAGCGAAAAAGTTTTTCTACGTTAATTATAACGACTGGCATGCTCTACGAGGAAGATCCTATGAATTTTTCTTCTAACTCCGGTATTTGACGACTTAAATACGATTTTTCGGTATTTTATGGGTACTGATAAAATCAGACCGCTTCAAACAGCGTCAAAACAGCGAACTTTTGGCATCAATTAATTAATTTGTTCATCGTCAGTATAGAACCTTCTTTGAATCTGGCAACTGTTCGGAAACGATGAGAGAGTGTTTTACTTTCTATTTCTTATTTCGATGGCAATATACTCTAAAGGGCCAAAAAGTTGCCAACTTTTTTGTGCGGNCGGTATTTGACGAGTTAAATACGATTTTTCAGCATTTTATGGGTACTGATAAAATCAGACCGCTTCACCGTCAAAACAGCGAACTTTTGGCATCAATTAATTAATTTGTTCATCGTCAGTATAGAACCTTCTTTGAATCTGGCAACTGTTCGAAAACGATGAGAGAGTGTTTTACTTTCTATTTCTTATTTCGATGGCAATATACTCTAAAGGGCCTAAAAAGTTGCCAACTTTTTTGTGCGACACGAAGCCCGAGAAGGCTGCTGTTTTTTGCTAATGTCTTCTCGGTAGTAATACGAAATGCATAAACGTCAATGTTTAACGTGATTAATTTATTTCCAAATCAATACTAGAACATACAATAATGTTAATGTGCAATATCATCGCAAATAAAACAAACAGATTGTAGACATTGATAAATGAAATTGGTATTGACTAGAGTAAATAAATAAAAAGTATATTGTTTTTAAATACTTATATAATTGCCACAAATACAAGCGTAAATGCTTGTACAACATTCAGTTATACAGATCAACACTCAAATTTTATATAAATGGAACGGATTTCTTATAATCGTTTTTTTATATTATCAAATACGATCAGTCTTCAATATATTATTTAACAGACTATCTAATCTTTAATTTAGATTTTAAGTCTTCTTCGTTATACTTTATTAAAATTAGAAAACACCCCGGATTTATACGACATTCGACAGCACGAATAATGCCTCTAATACAAACATTGAAATCCAAACGAACGTTAAACTCGGCGGGGGCCGAGTCTAATATTTCAAGGAACTTGAGACGGACTTCATCCTGGACGCGTTAATCGCGGCGGCTAGTTTGTGCTCTTCTTGCAGAGCCGAGTCGTTCATCACAGTCTGATAGGAACGTGAAATTCTCTCTTTTTCACGAATCGCGAGATTTTGCCATTCCTTCTCCAAGCTGTTCATCAACTTTTCCCTCTGTTGCCGCGCGTCCTTGATGACCGACCTCTCGTCCTCGTGCATCCACTTCTTCCACAGGGCCTTTGCATCCTCACTAAGAACAGCATAATAAAAAAATTCATATATAACGCATAATCTATATTTTGTACGATTCTCACGATATGGGAAGAGATACAGTAGATTTAACTGAAAATAAATGAATGGAATGCGGAGGCGACTCAACCCTTCCTTCTTTTGTCGACATACTCCGCATTCTCGGGGGCTCAAACCGGCATTTATTTACGATCTATCAAGCGAACGAATGTAGGGCGTGCAGCATAACGAACGTGTTGGCACGTATTTACGAAACGGGTGTACCAAGAGAGTCGTGAATGACTCATGGTTTTCGGTTGCAACATCGACGAAGTTCGACTAATTCGAGAAACAAGAAGTGCCATTCGTCGTCCTAGACCCTTAGCATCGCTCACGGTCGCGTGTCGGTATTGCAATTCGACCATCGAGCAAACATAGAGGGGAACTAACAATACTCTTTATATCTATTTGCTTATGCATAACGTAGCCGAGTATATTTCTGTTCATGTTTCATTCTATTATAATGTCTTCTAAATAAAATGATACTGATTCATTAAGCTTTACCTGTACATCGTCGAGTCCATACAGATCTTCTCACGCTCGCTGAGCTCCTCTTCTCTCTTGTCTATGTTGACTAGTACCTCCTTCCTGGACTCCTCGTCAATATCCAAAGTGTCCATACTGTACAATTTCTTCTCACGATTCAGCTCCAATTTATTCCTCATGTCCCTGAGCCGCAAGGCCTCGTCCCAACACTGCTTGTTGCACGCGTGCGTCTCCCTCTTCGCGAGGTCCTCGATCTTGCATTTCAATTCTTTGTGAGTCAAGTACAAAAACATCTGCTTCGAGAGATTCTTATCCCCGGGGTCCATTCGTAGCCAAGGCAAGCTTTTCTCGACTTCGAACTGCCGAGTGTCCTTTCTCTTCGTGTCCTGTTCGTCTTTGCTAGATTTGCTCACGACGCTCTCAGATTTCCGCGAGTCCACGTTTTCGGTCAAACGTTCCGCCGACGATTCCTTCGAATCTGGTTGATCCGAACCAGCGGTCACCGCATCTTCCGTTCTGTTTTCTTTATCATTGCCATGGACGTCCCCGTTCGTTAAACTTTTATCATTGGGTAAACCGAGACTAGAAGATCTGCTCGAGGCTTCGTTCGGCGGATAATCGCCGGAATCATCGCCTCTTACGTTGGTGTTCTCCAAACTCTTGTGAGCGTAACGAGCCGAATACCTTGAATTCGGCCTCACACCTTCGCTGGCGTTCGGGGACGAAACGTCTTGAGACGAGTCTGTTTTTTCCTGCTCGCGGAAACTCTTGTTCGCGGTCTCGCTCATCGTGGAACTTCTACGATAAGAATTTAGCCCGTTTTGGTGAATGAAATTCGTCGAATCTCTGCAGACGCGGGAAAGTTTAGGGTCGGTGTCTCTGGTTGTGTTCCAACGCGGGTTGTTCGGTTCTTTGGGACAGACGAAATAAGATTGATATCTGCGACAAGTTCTGGGCAGATAGAGACTCTGCTCCGCGCGTTTTTCTCTTAATCTTTGCTTCAGCAGCTCCAACGACGACTCCTCCGGACGGCTTTTCACTTTCTTGCGTTCCTCCAACTCTTTTCTATAAGTTTCATCCTCTTCTTTCAATAGTTTTCGCAATTTGATTCTCCTGATTTGAAGCTTCTCTNGATATCTGCGACAAGTTCTGGGCAGATAGAGACTCTGCTCCGCGCGTTTTTCTCTTAATCTTTGCTTCAGCAGCTCCAACGACGACTCCTCCGGACGGCTTTTCACTTTCTTGCGTTCCTCCAACTCTTTTCTATAAGTTTCATCCTCTTCTTTTAATAGTTTTCGCAATTTGCTTCTCCTGATTTGAAGCTTCTCCGCTTTCTTGGCCCTCGCGAGTTCGCCCTTCGGATCGAGATTCCTGTAATTCCACGAGTCGTAGTGCCTGGCGATTTGACACTCCCGCTCGAAGTACGTCGCGATCTGCTGATAATAATCGTACTTGAGGAACTCCTCGTTGTGTCTCTGCGCGGCTCGCTGATAGTCTCTCTCTCGATATCGTCCGACCCTTTAAACACAAACCTTATTGATGACCTCTAGGACGAGGATGGGTTTTCAGAATTGTAAGGATATTGGTTTTATTTTCTGCATTATTATGAAAATATTACTTTTATTCTTTGCATTATTGTGAGAATATTGCTTTTATTTGTATTACTACCGGCGCCCAAAGTGTTACTAGGTCAAAGAAACTGAAAAACGCCGAGTGCACGGGTGCATCGTAAACATGCGTTAGGATCAAGAGAAGTGTCTCCGAGAGAGTCACCGCGAGCATCCTAGAAGAAGAGGACTGTCTTCTATTTCGAGCTTGCGACTCTCTGTGACGTCAGGTCGACGAAAATATCGCGCGGTTAGGGAGGTGCAGTCGTGGCCCTGATGTGTGGTCCAGGTCTCAATCTTTCCCAGACTCCCAAAAATTCTCAACCACTTCGCTGTCCGATAATTACCATTGATAATCGAGATCAGTCGACGAGAAGGAAACCTAACGACGATTCGTATCCTGAGCATTCCTCTCGGGAAGCTAACGTGTATCAGTGAACCGCGAGAATCTGAGATTTGTGCGAAACGTTTCGAGAAAAGTGGGTCGTGGTTCTCCCACGGAAAACCGATCCCCACCGAAGTTCGTCCCGTCGTCCAGGAGTCCGTCAGTGGTGCATCGTACGCGTCCTCGAGAAGATACAACTTGCTCTCGAGACAGCTCGAGAGCGGACATCTGACACCCCGTGATTGACAGGTGGAAGTCGAAAGGGAAACTGATACAGAAGAGGAAGCCTGTGATAAAGAATGCCCGGCGCCGGTGGTCAACCACCGCAGAGGACCACCTTTAGGCCGCCCTGGGTCAAGGATGGTCCTACACCTTTGCCAATGCCCAGTGCGCCCTGGACTCTCAACTCCAGGAGAGATTCGAAACCCCAAGTCGAGGAAGCTCCTGCGTTCACCAAAGTTACTCTCAAAGTAAGTCCTAAAAATTCCATTAAAACATTTATTTATATGTCAAATGTTTTATAGAATATTTATTTGACGAAAATATTAATCGATGAACAGGAGAATTTGTAGTTCCGGTTTAAATTCTATACTGCGAGCTCGTAGTAACGCGCTGTCTGGCCCAGCACGTACTTATTCTACTAGAAACGCAAGCGACCTTCCCCTGCAGTTTTTCCATTCAGATATTAAGTTTCCAAAGTACTATTAATAGCTTGCGTGGATCTCGAATAACAAGTTTNTAGTTCCGGTTTAAATTCTATACTGCGAGCTCGTAGTAACGCGCTGTCTGACCCAGCACGTACTTATTCTACTAGAAACGCAAGCGACCTTCCCCTGCAGTTTTTCCATTCAGATATTAAGTTTCCAAAGTACTATTAATAGCTCGCGTGGATCTCGAATAACAAGTTCGCATTACAAACGTTTCGACAAATAGAAATTTACCGAGGCGTTGCATTCGTGCTATACGACGCAATTATTATTAGAAATATGAAATCATAAAATGACAAGACTTTAACGGGAGGATCCAGCCTCCGCATAATTTACACTCACATTCTACTTTCATATTTAAAATTCTATTCGTTCCCCACAGCGACTTTTGTTTATTTGCGTTTTTCGTTGACGCGAGACCAAAACACGTACTTTCGATAGCTTGGCAACGAGCCACGCGAATCTGTCGAACGGATTCTGGAGCCGAAGGGTAATACGAAAAACGTGACGGGCGAACTTTTCCGAAAACACGTGCTAATGTCATGAACACCTACGTCACGATATTGTTTACAACTGTCGCGCATAGTTAGATCATCGGCAAATTGGATCGACGATCTATTCGATTCATGAACAGTTCAGTTCTCGCGTTGCAGATTTACGATCGAAAGTTTCCCAACGAAAGCTACGAAAATACCGCTTTATTTATTCTCCGTAAATCATCTGAGCTTCGCGTTCGAACGACAAGGTTCAAAAATACTTATGACAAGCTTTCGACATTGTTTAGCAATATTGATGATATTATTAACAATTGACACTAACTTATGCAAGAGAAGAACTATAGAAAAATGATTACAATTTATAAGAAATTTGTTTTATCTGTATTAAATAATTGGATTAATTTCATTTTTCCGATACGAGGGATCAAACAGAAAGCTAGCCTTACGGGCCCTCGCATATAAGCCTCTGGGTCACGATTATTTAAAGAACACGCGTTTCTATTTCAAATGTCTTGCCAGCTGCGTCTTCCGCCAGTTTCTTAACGAGTTTATATTACGCTTTCACGTAAATGTACCGATAAGTTACGCAGAAATCCCGAATTTTACTCCAGAAATGTTTCTATATACCTCATTGACTGATAAAAAATTGTACACTCTTCTTCGGCAGATCAACAATAAACTGGCAAGTAAATACTATTTTTTTAAGAAGAAAAAACTACTATGAAAATATCAATTTCAGTTTTTTCATTCGAACGAACAGGAAGTACGAACTGGATTATTTAAAGACGACCGAACACGCGTTGATCCTTGCCAAGAGAATTCTCGAGTCTTTCTTTCTTTAGGATAGAACGCATGTCAGAGTGGGGGAGAACATGTCTTTATTTTTTAGCTATTCTTTTAACACAACTATATGTATACTTCTCACGATCATTTGTTCCTTTTACGGGTCAAATTCAACTGATTCTCGCAGGTGATTGCAAATTGATGAAAGAGTCAAGGTCGTAGAAACAATTTATAAATTGATGCTTAGTACTAGGAACACGAGTATAGATCTACCATATTTAACATATCAAATAACTTGGGAACTGATAAAAAATCCTGAAGAGGAAAAAACGAATATTTGCATGAAATTAATGATTGATGTTCATGAATTTATAGAGTGTACCGAAAGTAGAAGCGAAGCCCGCGGCGGAGGCACAGCCGCGTAAACAGAGCAAAATCACAATAATCCCGGCCCAACCGAAAAGCGAGAAGAATACGAGCAGTCAGCCAGTACAGCCAAAAAGCGAGAAGACTACAAGTAGTCAACCGGTGCAACCGAAAAGCGAGAAGAATACAAGTAGCCAGCCGGTGCAGCCGAAAAGCGAGAAGAACACAAGCAGCAGTCAGCCGGCACCGACGAAGCTCCGCGAGAATGGACGACAAGAGCCAAATTCGAGGCCACAGCTCGAACGACAGGTTCGAATCGAGAGGTCTCGATCTCGAGGTGACACAATACCTCTCTCCAAGAGTGAGAGCACCACAGGTAACACGGCATGAACCCCACCGCAAAAAGACGACTTGACTCGTTCACGCATTGTCCTCCGTGTGATTCGAACCGATCCAATAAAACGAAATTTACATACAACATCACGAATACACATTGTCGAGTTTACCGGGACCGTCGGGACCTTCAATTGCACACGAATCTTATCCGAATGTCCGAATTATAATTCCCTCACAAGTTTACAATGCACGAGAGAGGAAAAACTGCGTCGGCCACGATAAAAATAAAGTTTTCTTATAAATAGGCGCGCCGACATTATCGAAAAGCTCTTCGAGGGCAGCGATCCCGCCACCGCCGCCTCCGAGACCACCGCCGCCGCCCCCGGGAAGAACGCTTCTGAAGGATCTTCCGCCGTTGAACGCCGAGCAACAACAGAAGCTGGAGATGCTGAAGCAGAGGCCACGGAAACGCCCCGACTGGGCGAGCATGATGAAGGAAGTCGAGAGCGGGAAGAGATTGAGGCACGTGAAATGCAACGACAGGAGCGCGCCGTTGATCGAGCGTGTGAACAAGGTTACAGCTGATCCAGCAGGTGATCGTCGATCAGACTTCGATCCTACTCAGATTCCCTTCGGGCGATACTCCTAGGAGGGACCGGTTTCACCGATTAGTCGCTAGTAGAGAACAGACCCTCCGCTTTGTTACGTCCGCCCTCCACCCCTGTAAATGTCGATCCAAAGGGACGTACGTCCGACGAGTGTAATTAATTAAATTGTTAATGAGATTCGTGGCTCGGATCAGCTTTTGTTTCGGAACCTACCAGCTGTTTGTAGTACACGTACACTTAGTTGTTAATTGTTCAGACCTCCTACAAGGGAACTCCCTTCGTCTGTGGCTGAATAATATTATTATTCGTTGAATTAACTATTGTGTCTTCGTGTTTAGTGAGTTTTTCCTCATTCCCCCCTGAAACCTCATTCCCCCATGCATACATGTATTTTACATGTTACCTCCAGCGATTCTGCTAAAGATTTAAAGACCGATCTACCGAGGAGTCGATTATTGTACTGATTGGCTGTTTCTAACTAGGGAAGGCACACTTTGTGTTCGAATCTGAAAAGTCGAACATGCATAACCAATTGCTGAAGCAGATTCAGCAGGGTGTATCGTTAAAAAGAGTGCAGACTAACGATCGGTCGAGACCGATGCTGGAAGGCCTCAGGAAGTTCAGAAGGCAACTCACGATAGAGGAACAAATGCAAAAAGCTGATGAGCCTACCGATGAGTCTATCTCAGACGAAATGGACGATATCGATGCCGTAAGGGATGATTTGCAGAGTACCAAGCAAATGCTTGCTCTTGAACTTAGAAATAAGGAAGCTTTAGAGAGAGATAATAAGAGATTACAAGTACATATCTTCATTTTAAATCGACGAGATCGGTATCTATATCCTCATTACGTTTCACGTTCTTCGCAGGCGAGAATTTTAAACCTGGAGGCTGAGGTCGAACGCGCGAAGTCGCAGAAGAGCGTGCAAGAGCAGAAGAAGTTTGACGAAAAGATAACGGAATCGTTGAAGAAGGAGGCCGAGCATGCTAGGAAGGACGCAGAGAAGTTTGAAAAGGAGTATATTTTCGCCACAGAGGAGAGGGACAANTAATGAGATTCGTGGCCCGGATCAGCTTTTGTTTCGGAACCTACCAGCTGTTTGTAGTACACGTACACTTAGTTGTTAATTGTTCAGACCTCCTACAAGGGAACTCCCTTCGTCTGTGGCTGAATAATATTATTATTCATTGAATTAACTATTGTGTCTTCGTGTTTAGTGAGTTTTTCCTGCACCTCATTCCCCCATGCATACATGTATTTTACATGTTACCTCCAGCGATTCTGCTAAAGATTTAAAGACCGATCTACCGAGGAGTCGATTGNCAAGTTTACAATGCACGAGAGAGGAAAAACTGCGTCGGCCACGATAAAAATAAAGTTTTCTTATAAATAGGCGCGCCGACATTATCGAAAAGCTCTTCGAGGGCAGCGATCCCGCCACCGCCGCCTCCGAGACCACCGCCGCCGCCCCCGGGAAGAACGCTTCTGAAGGATCTTCCGCCGTTGAACGCCGAGCAACAACAGAAGCTGGAGATGCTGAAGCAGAGGCCACGGAAACGCCCCGACTGGGCGAGCATGATGAAGGAAGTCGAGAGCGGGAAGAGATTGAGGCACGTGAAATGCAACGACAGGAGCGCGCCGTTGATCGAGCGTGTGAACAAGGTTACAGCTGATCCAGCAGGTGATCGTCGATCAGACTTCGATCCTACTCAGATTCCCTTCGGGCGATACTCCTAGGAGGGACCGGTTTCACCGATTAGTCGCTAGTAGAGAACAGACCCTCCGCTTTGTTACGTCCGCCCTCCACCCCTGTAAATGTCGATCCAAAGGGACGTACGTCCGACGAGTGTAATTAATTAAATTGTTAATGAGATTCGTGGCTCGGATCAGCTTTTGTTTCGGAACCTACCAGCTGTTTGTAGTACACGTACACTTAGTTGTTAATTGTTCAGACCTCCTACAAGGGAACTCCCTTCGTCTGTGGCTGAATAATATTATTATTCGTTGAATTAACTATTGTGTCTTCGTGTTTAGTGAGTTTTTCCTCATTCCCCCCTGAAACCTCATTCCCCCATGCATACATGTATTTTACATGTTACCTCCAGCGATTCTGCTAAAGATTTAAAGACCGATCTACCGAGGAGTCGATTATTGTACTGATTGGCTGTTTCTAACTAGGGAAGGCACACTTTGTGTTCGAATCTGAAAAGTCGAACATGCATAACCAATTGCTGAAGCAGATTCAGCAGGGTATATCGTTAAAAAGAGTGCAGACTAACGATCGGTCGAGACCGATGCTGGAAGGCCTCAGGAAGTTCAGAAGGCAACTCACGATAGAGGAACAAATGCAAAAAGCTGATGAGCCTACCGATGAGTCTATCTCAGACGAAATGGACGATATCGATGCCGTAAGGGATGATTTGCAGAGTACCAAGCAAATGCTTGCTCTTGAACTTAGAAATAAGGAAGCTTTAGAGAGAGATAATAAGAGATTACAAGTACATATCTTCATTTTAAATCGACGAGATCGGTATCTATATCCTCATTACGTTTCACGTTCTTCGCAGGCGAGAATTTTAAACCTGGAGGCTGAGGTCGAACGCGCGAAGTCGCAGAAGAGCGTGCAAGAGCAGAAGAAGTTTGACGAAAAGATAACGGAATCGTTGAAGAAGGAGGCCGAGCATGCTAGGAAGGACGCAGAGAAGTTTGAAAAGGAGTATATTTTCGCCACAGAGGAGAGGGACAAATACAAGAATGAATTGGAAGAGGTGAAGAGGATGTATGCCACATTGGAGAGACGCATGAAAGCTGGTACGAATATTTGCACATACCAAAATGCAATAACGAGCCTAAT
Organism: Ceratina japonica; assembly: GCA_019453355.1. Lineage (NCBI taxonomy): Eukaryota > Metazoa > Arthropoda > Insecta > Hymenoptera > Apidae > Ceratina > Ceratina japonica. The sequence continues at coordinate 145,548 of SMSR01011108.1, read as the reverse complement.
CAATGTTTTAACAATGCGTACGATAAAAATTTTGAATCGCTTACTGCTTATACTAATTTTGCTTCTTTGTGCTTAACGCTTTGGTGATTAGAGCAAGAGCTTGAGCCTGTGCCAGTGATTGAGCTAGCAGAGGATGAGGAAGAAGCAATTTGGTGGACTGTTTCAGGAATGGCACTTGCTGGTTGCCCAAGTGCGAAAGATGTAGCAAAAATTGCTTCTCAGAAAAGTGTAGATAAGAGAGAACCGAGCGAGAGCGAAGAAGAGGAAGAGGAGGAAGAGGAAAGCTCAGAGGAGGAAGATGAAGGTCCAAAGGCAGAGAAAAGATTGCAGAGGGAAATCAAACTTTTAACAACCAAAATAAGGAATTTCAAGTGAGTAATGATGTGTGCAAGTTAACGTACAATGAAAATGAGTGGTTTTTATATTAACAGAGATAAAGCAACTAATGCCAGAAAAGAAAGGCATGCGCTGAAGGAACAGATCAAACAGCAGCAGAAATTATTAAAAGATGAAAAGAAAAAGTACAAACATCTTCAGAAAGAAGTTGACAAGATGGCTAAATTAATGTCAGAAAGTGAAGAGGATGAAAAGGAAGAGGAGGAAGAAGAAGAAGAGGAAACAGAATCAGAGGAATCTGAATCTGAGGAATCTGAAGAAGAAGAGGAAACTGAGACAGAAGATGAAGATGAAAGTTTGGACGGTCAAAGAGACAGTTTACAGGTACGTAGATAGATATGTTGTATAATAAATATAAGAGGATTTTCTAACTTCTTCTACGCTTAAAATTTGACAGAAACAAGCTAAGAGACATGAAGGGCGTTTGGCTGCATTGAAGAAGGGTAACTATTTGCTTAAGGCACAGGTTGATAGACTGAAAGATGATTTAGTAAAGCAGCGAGAGGAGAGTCTCTCTCTCCAAGAAGATCTTGACTCTGTGTTAGCTGAATTAGGTTAAGTTAATGTAAAAACGAATTCAGAATTATTATGGACAATTGTATACATACACATATAAGTATTAAATATGAAAAATATAGAAAATGTTATATCTGAAAAGCTGGCCACGCGATCTAATACGTGCACACTTACCTAGACGCCTTTTGTAGAATATCTTACACTCAAAACAGAATTTTTTGTTCAATCAACTGCAGAGTATAGAAGTACTAGTTTTTAGTACCGATTCGTAAACGCGCTAATTTGTTTTCTCTAGTATCTAAGGTAAATATTTTTTCACACACAACAGCAACGGATCAAAGAAGGGACAATCAAAACGTGTCTATCGACTAAAACAAAAGACAACGCGACAGGTATTTAGGTAGGAAATGAATTTTCTAAATCTCTTTGTAACAATTTTTACAGACGTAACGAATGTTCGTATGAGGTCGTTAATAATCGCTTCTTTTGTTGCTATCACGTTGTTAAATGTTTTCTAATAAAAATAATAATAAACTGAGAGGAAGGTTTCTATCATAGGTTAAGACAAAATCGACACAACACTCACATGCCTGCAACCGTGCCTGCAACAGTCGCAACTGAAACTCAATCGACGAGCAGATATTCCAGAGAGTAAACAAACTTTATTTCTCAACGACGATATTTTATTTAATACGCACAATAACATAAATAACTACGTTTACTCAAACTGAAACACTACGTCTACCAGTTAAGTTTGAAAAAGAACTCTTGCATGACGTATGTACACTACATACATACTTCTTATGTACACACACTCTGGCGTCGCAAAAGTTTCGATCGTCTATCACATTTTTATTACATTTCCGCGCGTCGAATCGTTGTTAACAAGTATACAAAGTTTCTGTTTCGTAATGACATATTTATTGATCAACACTTTCCTCTTCGCTATATCACAAAATTTCGAAAATACAATGCATAGAGGAGTACGTGAAATAGTATTGCGAATAAATGATTGCGGCAATTTGAAAATTCAAAATTATATTTGAAAATCGGAATATCACTAATCGTTTTCTGTGGATTACATCGTGTACTATACAGAGGTGTCGCAGGTTTAGAACTTTAGAACATTATTCGTACCCTTAAGTATCCTACAACTTGCTCGTGTTGTAAAAAATTTATTTATTACAAGCAGTTCGAAGCGTTGAACAACAATAGTGAAAATCATGGTACTGCCAATTCTCATTAAATTCAAATGTACGCTGAACTTTAGTATGGTGGTTTAAATCGTGTTCAATAATCTCGTTTCGCAGTATTTAACATTTCAAATAACGAATCCGTGAGCACTTGCGAGCTAACATCGGCTTTAAGGTGCAGGTTGATAATTACATTTTTATTGCTCGACATTATTATTATCACTCTCGAATGGTTTATATAACATGCATACAATATATGTCTATTAACGAAATAAAGTAGTTGGTCCGTATAAAAAAAGGGGGTGAAACAAGTATTGTATGTACATTCGCTTACATAAAAACGTTCGTTTAACACGGCTTAGGTCAAAAGTAAAATGTTCATGTAATATACACGTAATGTTAGTTATCTATCTATTAATCATGAAATGATAAAGTCGAATTATAATCGCGCCTTTTCGGTTTTATAGATTATAACTTCGCATATAAACGAACTGGCCTAATTCTGAAAATTTTCAGTAAATTAATCTCCATGGAATTATACACGCGTACAAGTAAACAATAAATATACTTCTTCCTTTTCTCTTAATATATCGGCAATTAGTAGGATCATTACATTAATGTATCATCTATTTTACCCGCATTCGTTTTTTCTTTTTCTATATAGGAATAGAAAACAAATACTGCATGCACGTTTTCACGGCAATACAGTGAAATCTTTTGACGTTAATGAAAGTATTTTATGTCGATTCGATAGAATACTGAATATTAAGCGAGTAATGATTTCGTCCATTGCACTATTAGCGCAATAGTCTCTTTCGTACGTCATCATTTTAGTATTAGGAATGCTAAGAATTACTATACCTCGACACAGTTTAAATTGATCTAGTGCAGTTTGACCTTAATCGTTTAAAGATATTTGTTTAGAAATTGCATTACTTATTTAATATCCTGTATTCGTTTAAACATTTCTGCTGCGTGAAGTTGTCTAGACGTAAAGGAAGACAGCATCTATATCGTAATAATTAAAAGCAAGCAATAATACAATCCTCCATTGTTCCAAAATCAATTTTCGCACAGTGTAATCGGTTAACTAAACAATATTGAATAGAAATACTATACTAATCAGGTCCATTCTTAGATTATGAAGATGCATTATAGTGCAGATGGATTCTTTTTTACGATAATAAATAATTATTAACTGAAATTCGTGATGATATTAATCGTTCATCATAGTTTATGGCTTGATACGGTAACCGAATTGCACTTGCCGAAAATCTTCATAATAGCCAGGCATTTTCATGTAGCTGTAACTTCCACGCTGAACTTCTTCTCTTCCACCAACTTTACGTCAGTCACGTGCAAATTATGAATACTTCTCGCAGCGAACTTAATTACGGACTGAGTCGAGACTTGAGTCGTATGTCTGAGATCCAAACGCTTAAGCATTTTGCATCTTGCCAAATGATCTAACGTTGTTTCCGTGAGTAATCTACAGTTTGCCAAATTCAATGACGCTAAATTCGCTACCGCTTGCGCCGGTGGTGTTGCCAATTGAGCCACACCAGCGTCGGTGACTCTACCGCAAGAGGACAAATCTAGCGTTTCGATACAAGGTAAGTGTTGAACTATGTATCTTAAAGCTATATCGGTTATATCACAACCAGCCAAAGATAAATTTTTAAGGTGTTTCAATCTTGAGGTCTTATCGATTAGACCGGGTCTCGAGTCTGTGGGTGGGCTGAGAACCTCTCTCAAACTCGAATCGTTCAGTCCGGATACGTGACTTAAATCTAAAGTGACAAGTGGCGGGCAAGTGCAGGTTCTCAGAGCACAAACTCCAGCCCATGTGCAACCTTGTAGAGATAATGTTCTTAGCTGCGGGAGTCTGCTTAACAGCCAGGCTAACTGTCTTTTGGTGACGTTCGTCCAATCCAGGGACAAATTTTCTGGCTGGCGGCGTATGATGCCGGTCAGGTGTGAAGCTGTCAGGTGGGAATGAGACATGTCCAGTTTTCTCCACAAACTAGGATCTATGCTGTATCTAGCCCACGTACGACAAACCAAGGCACAGTTCGCCAGGTCCTTCGCGCTTAAAAATCTAAAAATAGCGAGTAACGCTGTTTTGTCATATGCTAAAGATTGTCCAAAATCGGGTCCTGGTCTTTGAACAGGCGGAAGTGGGAGAGGCCTGACCACCACGTGTGGCCTCTTCAACGATTTACTACTCGAACCAGTTAATTGTACAGCTAATTGCGTGCGTAAAGCTGTTCGCTGTTCACCCTCAGCCGGTTCTCTGTCATTCCATGCCTGGAATATTTTTTATACAAACTATGAATGTTTCCTATTCGTCGTCCGTGTCAGATTCCTTTTGAGGACTTACATCACTGAGATCGGGTCTTAATCGTTTACTTGGTGTGGTTGCTCTTTCGGAATCTGTAGTTGGTGCTGAGGAAGCTGCACTAGACACCGAAAGCTTTCGTGCACGAGCCTTAGGTTGACGTGGCCTACAATCTAAATTTCGACCACTTTCACAACACTCGGGGCATTCCCAACTGTTCGGTAAATCATCGCTAACGGTTATGTTTTGAACGTCTACTCCTACGCATTCGGGATGCACAATGTCGAAACATATTGAGCACTCGACCAAACCCGACGAAGCTGTAGGTGTCGGTTTTCCTGCAGTAAGAAGTTGAAATTGTAATACCTCCACTTATTACCTCGACGTTGAGTTACATGTATGACAAAGAGATAAATACCCATTAATGGTGCAGGCTGTTGACCCCATCCATCTAACTTACAGACTTTGCAGGCCGCGGTTACCGGGAGCATAGGCCTCAAACACTGTCTCATCAAACACGTCTGTTTGGCACGACCAGAACCACCGAATTTCACCATGTCTTGACAGTATACGCATTCCCCACAATCAGTCCTCGTGCAGGCTTCACACTTTTTACACCTAGTGCGTCTTCGCCGGGGGAAGGCCCTCTCGGAACTTTTCTCTTGCGAGTGATGCCTCTGTATTTTTGTAAAGTTTTTCTTAGTTATCCTCAGACGCTCCTGTTGTATGCAATAAAACGTGAGAAAACGTTAAGTAAAAGTTTTACGTTAATAATGGAAAGCTTTAGTTACCCTATCGGCAATTGACAAAGGAGGCGGAGGTGGTAGAACAGGATTTCCTGTTACAGCTGCTTCCGGATTATCATGTCTATGTTGTTCAACTAGACATCGAACGTCGTGAATTAAAGCAACCGGATCGCGAATTAGTTCAGGCACGTTCTTCTTAGTAGAAGGTAACGCGTGTAGGTACATAACTATTGCTTTTAAACCGTGTAACTCAAATGGAGTTAGATGCATATGTTGGTGATGTTGCGGTACCAAATGTTGACGTTGTAATTCAGAAATGTCCAAATGGCTCCTACCTAGAAGAACATGAACATACCTCTCCAACACGTACCTGTAATACAAAAGACATATACTTAATACACTTAAGTCCATGAGATCATTCGTAAGAATTTTATTCACGTACCATAACATCTCAGTGAAAAACGGATATCTGAATTTCTGGGGAACTTTTGTGTGCTCCTCTACTTGTGCAACTTTCAATTGCTTTTCAATACCGAAACTGTGTAAAAAATTCCCACCAAATACTAAAGAATCTTGAGGAGTAAACACAGCATGAATCCAACCAGTCGGTATAAACAATGTCATGCCAGCTGTTAAACTTATCCTACCGCATCTGTCTACCATATCTCCAAAGAACACGTCGGACTGTTTGCCACTCAATACCCACTCCTGATAGAGAGACAAGTTCTTCTCTGTAGGAGGGATGAGCCAAAATATCTTACCACCTCGTAAAATATGATACCAGACACTGGTACCTCCAAAGTCAACGTGAAAGTCAGTGTAACAACCCTTCACAGACATCAGACAATACTTCTGTACTTTAGGATACATCATATCCTCTAGTAAATTAGTAGATTCTACTTGTGCATCTTTCAGATGTCTCGGCCACACGACATCTACCCAGTCGACCTGCCTTACTAATTCAGGTGATTGGACGTAGTTTTCTAACTTGGTGTGACTAAATTCTAATGAAATTACGTTTAACAGTCGTTCTTTATTGGGATCTTCATAATACTTTTGCCATTCTTTCATAGTCATATCTTCATTCTTCTGTGTATTAACATCCATAACGTCCAATATCCTCTTTGAACCTTATTACAAATATTTTCTAAGTACACAATATAAAAACAATTGAATCATCAAATTCTGTGATAAACTTACCAACACAAGTCCTAACATCGTTAACAGAAAAGTTAGAACTAGGAACTCTCAGTCCTAATCCAGTCTTGTCCCTGAAGAGCAATGGTATGCTGAGACCGTGTTTTTGAAGATATGCCAAGTTTAGTTCAGATCCATTCATTTCACGGAACAATCCCGAAAAATTGTTAAGGTTGTATCTTTCACAGTCGATCTTTTCATCAAGCTGAAAAGTCCTACGACCCTCAATCTCTTCATCACCGAGAGTCCAGTCATCTGTATACAGTTTTCGAGTCCTCTCCCGCTGTAACAGAATTGTTTACGAAGACTACTCTTTTTTAAGAAGCAACGTTTCATTTGTTTACCAATTGACGCCTTTTTGGCAGGGAAGTAGAGTCATCGGCCATTGCGGACATGCTGTCAGAAACGTATCACCGAAAACTCATCGAATATGCAATATATATTGTCCTTCGAAGGCCAAAACAGTTTCTTCAATATTACATAAACGGAATCTCGATTATTATTTACATGTCACACACGATACGTTAATGTTAACATTGAACATCTCTTTGATTTTACTTTCCCAACAAAATGAAATCGCCATTTTGTCGCCGGTCACTGTTACCAAATAAAGAACTTTTCAACACACACGATGATCGCATTTTTCGTAATTTTCACAAAACTTGTAATTCTCCTCTTCACTGAAAATTACAATGTAAAAACGTCTGTATTTTGTTAAATTGTAAGAGTCGTAGAACTTTTAATTATAGAAGCCGACAATAATCTAGAGACTTTATTTCCCATGTTATAGAGAATTATTGATGTGGCCTACATTGCCGAGCATTCGAGTCCTGTTATATAGTTTCTAACATGCTGCGTGGATATTTTTTGACAATTCAGAGTCAAAAGTCAAATGTTGACACATTTGTTTGCAGTATGATGTTTTAATCATTTTATTTTCTTAAATGCAATTTGGAAAGAGTAATCTGTAGTCTCTCAGCAACACTCTTATATACGTAAGCTACGTAACAGTACTTGTGAAAACGAAGAACAGTTTTAAAAGTAAGGATCTCAAGGAGAATTAACCATGATGAGCCTACGTGACAGGCAGATAAATGCCTTGAAACAGATGTTAAATTTGAATCAACCGGAACAGAAGTTGGAAGAAGCAGTACCAGTATGGAAAGTTTTAATTTACGATAGACTTGGCCAAGATATTATTTCGCCACTGATATCAGTGAAAGAACTCAGAGAACTCGGTGTTACACTCCATATGCAGCTGCATTCTGACAGAGATTCTATCCCTGAGGTGCCAGCTATTTATTTTTGTGCACCGACAGACGAGAATCTGGGTAGGATCGGCCAAGACTTGCAAAGTGGACTATACGATATCTATCATTTAAACTTTATATCGCCGATAACCAGACAGAAAATGGAAGACCTGGCAGCTGCAGCGTTGCTCAGTGGAGTGGTATCTAATATCCATAAAGTATTCGATCAATACCTAAACTTTATATCGTTAGAAGATGATCTGTTCATTCTCAGACATCAAAATAGTGATATCATATCCTACCATGCAATTAATCGTGGTGAGGTAAAAGACACTGAGATGGAGTCTGTTATGGAGATCATAGTTGACTGCCTCTTCTCTGTGTTCGTCACATTGGGCACTGTCCCAATTATAAGGTGCCCAAAAGGAAATGCTGCAGAGATGGTCGGTAAAATGATAGAGAAGAAGCTCAGGGAGAATGTTTGGGACACAAGAAATAATTTGTTCCAAAGCGAAGCAACCGGTCATTACAGTTTCCAAAGACCACTTTTAATCCTATTAGATCGTAATGTAGACATGACCACACCACTGCATCATACATGGACCTACCAAGCATTGGCGCACGATGTATTGGAAATGGCGCTGAACAGACTCGTTGTGGAAGAGAATGTAGGAAGATCTCCTGCAGGAGGGACACGTTCGAAGACTAGGGCTTATGAACTGGACAATAAGGACAGATTTTGGTGTCAACATAAAGGTAGCCCATTTCCTAGAGTTGCTGAAGCTATACAAGAAGAATTAGAGCAGTACCGTACTTTCGAAGAAGACGTCAAAAAGCTTAAATCGTCAATGGGTATTGATAACGAGAGTGAAGTAGCATTGTCCATGGTTTCAAATAATACGGCACGTTTAACGAATGCGGTGAATAATTTACCACAACTTTTGGAAATGAAACGGCTCATTGATATGCACACGTCAATCGCGACGGGTATTTTAAATTACATCAAGTCCAGAAGACTCGATACATTCTTCGAACTGGAAGAAAAAATAATGAGTAGACAAACCTTGGATAGAAGTGTGCTGGAGACTATAAGCGACCCAGACTGTGGTACCCCAGAAGATAAATTACGTTTAGCTATAATATATTACATTTGCACGAATATGTCAGACAATGAATATAATAAACTTGAAGCAGCGTTGTCCGCTGCTGGATGTGACTTGAATCCTCTAATTTATATAAAGAGATTAAGAAGTTACACTAGAATAGCGGAAATTCAAAACAGTTACGAGGGCGGCGGAACTAAAACTGTCAGTATGTTTTCGAAACTGATGAATCAAGGATCGTCCTTCGTTATGGAAGGAGTCAAGAATTTAGTTGTTAAGAAACATAATCTGCCGGTTACAAAAATAGTTGATGAGCTAATGGAATCGAAGCAGTCGTCCCAAACAGACGATTATTGTTACTTGGATCCAAAGCAGTTGAAGCATACAGAACAGATGCCAAAGAATAAACCAACATTCCAGGACGTAATCGTTTTCGTTATTGGTGGTGGGAATTATATAGAATATCAAAATCTGGTGGACTATGTGAAACAGAAAAGTGGGGCTGGAGTTAATAAACGAATCACGTACGGTTCGACGACGTTCATTAATGCGAAGCAATTGCTTAAACAACTATCGCTCTTGGGACAAGAGGTATACTCGTAAATTTTACGAATCGTACGAAGAACTTCGTAAACAAGAAATATTTATCACGTACTTTCTTATAGCTAATTTTTCACATTGCTGTTATCAACTTCTTGTAAAAATGTAAAATAAATAAAACATGATTAATTATTTTAGATATAATTTTTCTACATGTATTCAACTCCTGCTTTAATGTACGCAAAAGTGAGAATATCTCGAATTCTTATGAATCAATTTCAACATAATTTGTTTCAAATTAAAAATAAAGCTTCAAGGAATAATATTCTTCTGTGTCATTACAACATCTAGTCTATTTTTTAAGTTACAAGTGGTTGTTTCATTCATTAGCTCTATAAAATATAAATGAGTGGAAGTAAGCGGCGCCGGCGCCGCAGACACCATGTAGATTGTAGATCTTTTCAAAAGATCAAGTGCTTAGAACTGTTCAAGTTCCGTTGTTGTTTTACGTAGATAAATATATATTTTAATGCGAATTGTTAAAATGATCCACCATAAGTGTAGACTAGGTTTTTATTCAACTACCAACGTGAAACGTTTCGATGTACCCGAAGACAAAGTCCCGTGGGACGTTGAACATCCAGAATACAAGCCGGTTGATTACACCTCACCTGTTCTTGAAGGGAAACCATGGGCAGATCCGGAAATTGGCGAGCCCTCGTTCAAACCAAAGTGGAACTCTCTTGACGGTAAATAATTTTATATTTTTTATGTTTATTCGTTAGGATTTTCCATTTATTTTTCACCTAACCCTAAGAATCAGCTGCTTTAGCAATTTCATTCATGATTTTCCACTGTCGTGTGACAGATTCATTGAGCTTTAGAGCTCAATGGACAGATAAACAATATGTTGTTAACTACATATCTTTTAACTTGTTCTACCAATATTATTGTACATGGGGGGAATCATCCGGAAAAAAACATTTCTTTTATCGTGCATAATTCTAAAGAATACAAATTCATCGATTCGTTGTATAACTAATCTTTCTAAGTATTTCATCATCCATAACTTCGAACGATATTAGTCGATTAACATAGTCTCGCGTGTGCAAAACTTATGAACAGGAAAAATAAATCGCAAGAGTTTCTTGAGTGATTACGTTATAAATGAGGCCGGCTATCCTTTAAATCCCATCGGTCGAACGGGAATCGCCAAACGAGGTCTGTTAGGACGATGGGGGCCAAATCATGCAGCGGATCCGATCGTTACTCGTTGGAAACGAAACGCTCAAGGTGTTATACAAAAGAACGAGGATTCGAAAAAACCGATTTTGCAATTCGTTGCTATAGAACGACGAGACACCGGCGCGTGGGCTATTCCTGGGGGAATGGTTGACCCCGGGGAGGCGGTCTCAGCAACTTTGAAAAGAGAGTTCATGGAAGAAGCCATGGGTTCTTTAAACGATAATGAAGAGAGGGAAAAGTTAGAAAAATCTATGAAAGAGTTTTTCGAAAAGGGTGACGAGATTTATAAGGGATACGTGGACGATCCTAGAAACACGGATAATGCTTGGATGGAGACAATAGCTTTAAACTTTCACGATGACGATCATAGTGTTTTTGGGACTATAACGCTAGTTGCTGGAGACGACGCGTCCAAAGCCAAATGGATGGACATTGATAATAGCCTGAATTTGTACGCCAGTCATGCAGAGTTTATCAAGAAAACAGTAGAAAAGCACGGCGCACACTGGTGAGAATTTCGATCGCTTGTTTTACGCATCATTATTTTTTAAATATTGTACCTATCTTCACGCAAAAAAATATAAGTTTATCAATTAATTTACACCACTTTACAAAAAAAACTTGATGTATTTTAAACAGAAAATGATACATTACATGTATAGGTATGTTACATAAGATATTATATACTTAACGTAAATATATATAATCTATGTACCATCACAGATAATAGTATATACCACATATTATTTTGGATCTATACTTTTTAAGCAATTTAAGAAGAATCCGCACACATACATAAAATTGAATTATCAAGAACGGTAAAAATTGAAAGGAGAAAATGTTCGCGAGAATTGATGAGTTTATATGATACAAATAACAAGTTAATCGTAGAAGCAAAGTAGTTAACATCACATTTGTATGAGCAATATACTTTAAGAGAACACAATGTTAAATAAATATATTTTTTCCATAGATATACTGTTTATTATGTAATAAACAGATTACGTCATAAAATTAAGAACTAAGGAAGGGAGAATACGATATTTTTTTATCTCAATAATGTAATAAACGTTATAAAAAGAAGTTTCTTTACGAAGGAATTTTTAAATTATAAAAAACGATCGTATTTTCACTTTTGTTAGTTCTGTCCTTACATCCTAACATGGCACGCTACGAATATTTCACTCCACCGTAACTGGCAACATACTTGGCTCGTTTATGCCGAGCATATTTAAAAATAACTGTGTCGGATTCGTGTACGCTAACATAGATTGCCGACTGTCTGAATCTTCTAAAAATTCTACTTGAGACTGCGTACTTAAGGAATTGTTATAACTAATCAACTTTTTAAGTATCTGATTCACGTTCTTGTTATCTGCCAAAGTTTTCACAATACTTCTACGTTTGTCAGGGAAGATCGTATCGTTTTCTTTTTGTCTGGATTGGAAGTGACGTTTTTCTAAATCTAACGCATGTTGTGCTTGGCTTTGACCTAATTCCGCCGCCTTTACGAAGTAATCTCGCGCCCTATTGATATCTACCGTGAAACCACCTCTACCTTGGGCATGATAAACTCCTAAGTTATAGGTAGCGTCTGCATGGCCTTGGTCTGCTGCATCAGCATAATATTTCGCAGCCTAACAGGAAAAACAAAATNAAACCACCTCTACCTTGGGCATGATAAACTCCTAAGTTATAGGTAGCGTCCGCATGGCCTTGGTCTGCTGCATCAGCATAATATTTCGCAGCCTAACAGGAAAAACAAAAAGCATATATACCATTTTTATCGTATTATGTGCTATGTATATACTATTTAGATATCGTACCTTCACATGATCAACCAATGTTCCGAGACCTAGCTCGTGACACAAACCTAAATTGAACATACTAGCGGCTGATGATAGGCTTGCACCAGCAGTAAAATGTTTTATAGCATCGTTGTAACGTCTCTCTTCTAAAGCTTTCAGACCGTAATGAAGTTCAAATTCAGCTACTGCTGATTTATGTGTATTTGCAAATTCCTCAGTGGCTTCATTTAGGGCCTAGGAATACATAGAAGAATAAATATTAAAAAGGATAATCTCTAGCTAGACGAAACAAGTTTACTTTAGGAAGGAGATGAAATAAAAATACTCCAATATTATTTTTTGTTTATAATATGCATAACAGATTATGAATTACAATGATTTACAACAAAACACGATTACAAAATGATTTATTAAAACATGGATTACAAGTTACAAGCACATATTATACTTGTACATATCAAAATGAATAAATTTCAGATTACACATTAATTAAATAGGTAATGCGTGGAAAAGAATGCATTTAATATCACAAATCAAGTACGAATTATGTTTAATTAAATATGGGTTGTTAAATAAAAATGACCTAAGGTGTTACAGTTATTATGCAATAAGATAACACACTTGTGTTAACAGTTTTAATTATGAGATACATGTCTTCCAGTTGTAAATTCTTTTTTTTCACAAACTGTAATTTCTACAAAATAACATCCTCACCTCTTCAATGGTGATTGGTCCATATGGTTTGTCAGGATTCCAATCTGATTCATTATTCTCCTGAGCATATATCTTATTATTGCCAATACAATTGATACTAGGTAGTATGTGCTTTGGTCTTAAGTTTAATACTTGATTGATTAAGTACGAAGTATGGGTTTCAGGAATTTGTGACAATTTGTTTTTGAACTTTAAATCTTTTTCCTTCTCAAAGAGTCTTCTTCGAAGACATAAAGATTGGCAAACAACCCATCCAACAGCCAATACGCTGGACTGTTAAAAAATGATTATATTACTCCTTTGAATATTATTTATTTAGAAAACAGTATATTGGGTTACAGATAACACTGGACTAATGTAAGACAGTACTGAATTAAAGAGATCAAACGTTGGATATACAATTTCTGAAAAGGAGCTACATCCAAATTTGGAAATCCTAAATTCCAAATCTTGTTCTGAGTGAATAGGACCAGATAAAGGAAAATTAAAAGATAAGAATGATAAACAAAACGGCGCAATTACCCATCCTATGGCATCCGACCAAGTGTATTTTGTATTGTACTTGGAGTCATCCTCTTTGTCTTTGGTGCCGGCAGTTCTCGCCGAGCCGCAGAATTCCTTATTGAAAATAGAGAAGCTCGGCGCCAGGAACTTGTGATTACACGTCAAACTGGTTTTAACCTCGTTCTTCGTGTTAGGCTCTTGAGACGTTTGCGAATAGACGTTCGTGCGGCACGCGCGACGTTCTAGGGTTTCGCGGATGCCACGAGTTATGAATTTCCACATGTTGTTAACTGGTCACTGCGACATAGAAGGTGTTAATGTTAAACAATGGGTTTATGATGTCACCGAAACTTCTCTTTGCGTGCATGCGTCCGCACAGGTCCCGTGTTCCGTACGCTCCGTACGAGGAACAGCGGCGCACTGAAGAATTTTGGACAGCCGCATTCTAGAAAGTAACAAATTGCGCGCGCAAACCTGTCGCGAAATTCATTCCGTGCAAAAATGCAGCACAAAACGCGTTTTTCCGTTTCAAGGCACTTAAGTTTTATCTTATTACAGTTCTACATCTAAATAATGTAAAGTCTTTTTAATTTCCTGCATCTGAATCCACAGAACCGCGAACAGGCATGGAGGTTGTTAATAAGCATATTGTACAGGTAAGTACTTTTATCTGTAATTTATTTGTGTTTCTTACTAAAAACATTAAAAAAACAAATAAAAATAGTTTCTAAAAGTGTATACTTTCGTAAGGATATTACATTATTGTGTGAATACATTGAAATAGCTTTTTACAGTTCTATTGTTACATTATAACAGTAAGAATCCATCCCCCCCCCATATTTTAAGATAGGACCATCACAACGATATAAGCGTATGTTAAATACATATAACAACATTTTTCTACAGTACATTATAAAAGATACATTCATATACCTTTACAGTGCTTGAAACGTATTTAGAATTACGTTCAGCAATATTTCCAGTTTTTTTAGAATGATATACAATTTCAGTGGCTTGGATTTAAAAACTAAACGCTTCGTAAATGTTCGCTCCGAGCGTCTTAAGTTCATTATTCGTTATAAGATGTTGCAACAAATCAGTTTGAAAGTCTTCCGTGCTTGGTTTATCTGGTACTTGCCCATTTATAATCGGTATTATCTTCGCCATTGGCATGGATACTTTGTTAATATTGATAAACGAACTTGAATCATAGTTCATGTTTATACTACTTTGCTTCGAAGTTCCTGGTATTGAAATACCATTTTGAACCGGCTTGCCGTTTTCTACTGGAGAAGAACTAACAAAGAATGCAGAAATATGGTCCACCAATAGATTGAAACCGCTTCTGATGCTGCCTTGCGTCAGAGTTTGTATCTCTTCGCTTTCCAGAAGATCCAGAGTCTCATTGAACAATTTCAATAAAACAGGCGTTTGTTCTTCATCGCAGTTAGCAAGCAGCGTATATTCGGCAAGATTCTTTATAGGATCCTTTGCATTGTCTGCAGATATAGAAGATACCAAGGTCCAATATAATTGTTCTAGGTCTCTTAGGGTCAATTCGTCCTTCAGAGATATAGAGGCTGTTATCTCGGCCACTTTGTCTTTTATAAGCGAACTCAGCTTCTTGATTCCTTCATATATGAAGTGACGCGAGAGCGACATGTACTTTGTCTGTATAACATTTTCCGTAGTAGAATTGTTCGAATTCTGGATGTCCTTGTATACGTGACCACCCATCACGTTAAACTGGATTCTTATTAATGTTGCCAAGACGGAATATGAATATACTACTGTAGCGGATCTGGCGATTGCTAAAACTTTTAGCTCATTCCAAGAATCTATTTTATCTGGACAACCGCTTCTAAGTTTATTTATAATCACGTCCGTGTCCAGAACCTTTATTATCGAGTCTCGTAAATTCGACGCAAGGGACACTATCATTTGACTGCACGCCCGTTCTGTACATTCGAAGTATTGCCTTCGCTTCGATCTCTCCAGCATATCTTTTATCTCTTTCTCTTGCCATTCTCGAAGCTTGCGTGCCGTGTATCTTATGAAAAAGACGCTACCAACTAGGATGCCTCCTACTATGAACTTTCGTCTGTGGCGGCTTACAAGCCCACGGATTCTTGAAAACATTTCTCTTTCTTTGAATTATACACAATATAAATTCTAGAATACTACATAATCTAGTGTGTCATAAATAGAATCAATATATTTTATCTAACATAATTACGACCGTCTATTTGTCAAATTTACTGTACGTCAACTTCTTTAGGACTGGACAGAACAGTATTCCTCAATCTATATGAGATGAAATTGCTTGTATCAATGAATCTGTCTACGCAGTTTACGAGACAAAGTTTGGTACCAGAGTCTAAGGCACGCCCAGGTGTACCCATGCACAGTTCCCAGCAAATGTCAGTCAAATCTAGTGCAAATCTCTGAAAATACAAAACTACATTTACACAATTTTATATATAATACACACTGTCGATGAACAGTTAAAAAATATTGATGCAAGTAAAATTTGAATATTTTTAAACAGCAAATAATTTGTAAGAATCACTGTAGCCAAAATAAGCTTCCTTGAGGTTTTAAACGCTTTAATAAAAAAAAAAATATGTAAATTAATGTTATATAAAATACGATAGATAGGTGTTAATTACTAATTTGCAAGTTATTTTTGTTTATAAAATATGAATAATGAACTTAACACGTATGAACTGGAAAATTTTTTAGTGAAAGGAATTACTTTGTTAAACTGGAAAGTTCGAAATGTATGAGCTACTAGCTAACCTGAAACTCTTGATGTTTACTTTCTCGCAGTATGAAAGCTTGAAATTGCTCATCGACCACAACTTTTGACCTTTGCTCCTCCATAAATTTCATTCTTTAAGTCTCGCGACTAATACTTATTTCTGAAATAATTAAGGTATTCGATTTTTACTCCATTATCATTTCTCGTTCTGATTTTCGTACGGACGAATTTTTATTAAAAAAAAGGATTAATATAATTTTTCTTGCATCAGTTATTTTTACGGGCGGAGATCAAACTTGTCAAGGTAAATCAACAGTGATAAAGTTCAAGAGTATTATTGAAGTTAGTACTTATTCGACGTGCAAAACAGAATATTACTTCGTAGTACGAGAAAACGATGCAGTCTACGATGTGCTCATCCGGTACTGTCCTCTGCAGGCAGGTAAATCACTAGTAAAGCAACGATACGCGTCGATAAAATACAACACCGTTTCCCTTCCTTCATTTATCGCGTGTGTATTGTTATTTTCTTGATAAACTTGGACTTTCAATTTGATAAGGCCAATATACTGTCAATCGTATTTAATCTTAGACTTTCGTTACATAAATACAAATTTATTTTCTCTTATTTTGGAAATTAAAGATAATGAACAAGCTTAGATTTTAAATAGCAGGTAAAGTAATGTATTTGTAATACAAGGATATATTTTATATAAAAATTCGTAGTTTACAAAGAATCTGTTTTTGAAATTGAAAGATATTTAGTATCTTCATTGGACATCTATCTACATTCATAGTTACATTGATTTTAGATAGGCGTACGTGCATTGACGTGCAACGCGTAGGATGCGAGCGCGGATCACGATTCCGTCGGTGAATATATATGTACACAAGCGCATACATATGCAGGTATATGTAAAGTGTATGCACCGAGATTAAATATGTAAGTGTGCAAGCCACGTGGAGACATAGCGAATGACCCTGACTGGTTGCAGATCCTCGCGATTTTTGTCGCGGGGGGAACGGCTGTGTGACGGTCGAAAAAGGTCGGAGGACCAGGACAGAAGGGATAGGAAGATCGCTGAAGGACGCTCCTTTCAACCGAGAAACCGGCGGGTAGTGGGGAAGTTGGCTACACGTGGACGTGCGACTTCCTTCCCCTTCTTTGCGTGTCCTCCTCTTTCCGTCTGGGTCTTCGCAACCGCGACGCGAACTCTCTTTCTCTCGTTCTCGGGCATGCCTTTCTGCACGCACTGCCAAATCATTATCGCGTCCCCTGTTTCTCGCCTTCGTGGAACTCACACCGAGAGACATTTAAACAGTTTCGACGTTCCGTAATTGATACGGAAATAAGGGAACTCGAACCACTGTCATTAATTATCCGATGCATTCTTTTGTTTTCCAGAAAATTTTGTATTCGAATGTACGCATTTGCAAGTGAAAGCACGAGGTAAAAAAACGGGTTGTACGTTTCTGTTCCAGCTGACGTTGCGGTACATGCATCCTATAATTAAAGGTAAATTGGCTCGACCAAGGGCTTCCGTACCTTCTCTTTGACCAGACGATGTGTCACAGACTTCGTCCAAATAAATGTGTTGAAATTCCCATTTCGTAACGTACCGATGTTTTTAAAACGTCGAACGAGAGAAGAAGAAAGACAGATAAAAGGAGGGAAAGGCGAGCGAGAAATGACTGTTATTTTAATGTAGATATACGCGAGAGATCTCTCCCGTGAACTATTGACAACGCGTTACAGGAAAACATGTTCTGACGCTATTCGATTACACGCTCGGTACGTATCAAATACTTGGAATGCAAACGAGCAATTTCTGTTGCAAGAATAATAGAGTTTAATCTGGTTTCGGTCTGTCCAAACAAGAAAACATTATGAGCGCGTAACATGAATATTGATAAAAGCCAAACGTACGCTTTTTCAAAATGGTTCGTGCAAATAACTCTGAAGGAATAATCTCTCGTTATTCCATTTGAAACATTTGCATAGAATGCGATTCATTCATTTAGCGTTTCAATACTCCGACCGTTTACTTCGAGTGTGAAGAGCGAGCAGCAATTCTTCCTAATAATACGGGCGTTTACATATAATCGAACGATAATTTTCCAGACGATCACTAGTTGAATATTAGCGATTACACTGAAATTTTACTATTAAGAGGAAAACGTGGCTGACAGCTATGTACGTAATTACCTAAATAGAGGGAATGTAAATCATGGTATGATAACATTATGTACTTCTCACTCGTTTGAGTCGATTAGATCGATATGACCCAGCTCGTAATCAAGAAGAACACGTGCCGGCAGAGTTTGACATAGATTTCGCATCCGATTTAGAAATCATCAGACAAGGTTTTTAACGATTCGTGGGATCAAGAGAAGCGATTGTCGCAACAAGTCCTAATCTCCGCGTTATCATTTACAAATTTTAATTCTCACATTAAAGTGATATATTTCTTTGAAATATTATCTACATTTTTATTAATACTTTTTCTGTCGAATATGAACTTTTATATCCATTAGGAAGAATGAATACGTAAAGGATTAGTTCTAACGAGCTGGGAGAGTCCCTGCATATACGTAGGATATGAATAATAATTATAGATAGCAGATTAAAAATAACAGGGCGTAACAGAATGTAAATTGCTAATGTACCACTCAAGATAAAATATCAATCCTCAGTATCCAGTTGCTAATGTGTCGGCAGCAGAGAGATTTCAAGCATAAGTAGATAAGATTGTATAACTTTATCGCTTAGGATTTATAAAAAAATGTTAACACATAAAATTATGCAAAGATAAATGCGAGAGAGAAGGGAAAAATTTTTCGCATACGTTGCGAATTCTTAAAGTGGCATTGCCGTACTCTTCTTTTATTCAGAAGCGATGATGCCCTTTCCTTTCGAGGGCGGAAAACCTGAGCCGTGTTTTGACACATTGACGGGCANCAACTTCTTTAGGACTGGACAGAACAGTATTCCTCAATCTATATGAGATGAAATTGCTTGTATCAATGAATCTGTCTACGCAGTTTACGAGACAAAGTTTGGTACCAGAGTCTAAGGCACGCCCAGGTGTACCCATGCACAGTTCCCAGCAAATGTCAGTCAAATCTAGTGCAAATCTCTGAAAATACAAAACTACATTTACACAATTTTATATATAATACACACTGTCGATGAACAATTAAAAAATATTGATGCAAGTAAAATTTGAATATTTTTAAACAGCAAATAATTTGTAAGAATCACTGTAGCCAAAATAAGCTTCCTTGAGGTTTCAAACGCTTTAATAACAAAAAAAATATGTAAATTAATGTTATATAAAATACGATAGATAGGTGTTAATTACTAATTTGCACGTTATTTTTTTTTATAGAATATGAATAATGAACTTGACACGTATGAACTGGAAAATTTTTTAGTGAAAGGAATTACTTTGTTAAACTGGAAAGTTCGAAACGTACGAGCTACTAGCTAACCTGAAACTCTTGATGTTTACTTTCTCGCAGTATGAAAGCTTGAAATTGCTCATCGACCACAACTTTTGACCTTTGCTCCTCCATAAATTTCATTCTTTAAGTCTCGAGACTAATACTTATTTCTGAAATAATTAAGGTATTCGATTTTTACTCCATTATCATTTCTCGTTCTGATTTTCGTACGGACGAATTTTTATTAAAAAAAAGGATTAATATAATTTTTCTTGCATCGGTTATTTTTACGGGCGGAGATCAAACTTGTCAAGGTAAATCAACAGTGATAAAGTTCAAGAGTATTATTGAAGTTAGTATACTTATTCGACATGCAAAACAGAATATTACTTCGTAGTACGAGAAAACGATGCAGTCTACGATGTGCTCATCCGGTACTGTCCTCTGCAGGCAGGTAAATCACTAGTAAAGCAACGATACGCGTCGATAAAATACAACACCGTTTCCCTTCCTTCATTTATCGCGTGTGTATTGTTATTTTCTTGATAAACTTGGACTTTCAATTTGATAAAGTTTCTATACTGTCAATCGTATTTAATCTTAGACTTTCGTTACATAAATACAAATTTATTTTCTCTTATTTTGGAAATTAAAGATAATGAACANCTTTCAATTTGATAAGGCCAATATACTGTCAATCGTATTTAATCTTAGACTTTCGTTACATAAATACAAATTTATTTTCTCTTATTTTGGAAATTAAAGATAATGAACAAGCTTAGATTTTAAATAGCAGGTAAAGTAATGTATTTGTAATACAAGGATATATTTTATATAAAAATTCGTAGTTTACAAAGAATCTGTTTTTGAAATTGAAAGATATTTAGTATCTTCATTGGACATCTATCTACATTCATAGTTACATTGATTTTAGATAGGCGTACGTGCATTGACGTGCAACGCGTAGGATGCGAGCGCGGATCACGATTCCGTCGGTGAATATATATGTACACAAGCGCATACATATGCAGGTATATGTAAAGTGTATGCACCGAGATTAAATATGTAAATGTGCAAGCCACGTGGAGACATAGCGAATGACCCTGACTGGTTGCAGATCCTCGCGATTTTTGTCGCGGGGGGAACGGCTGTGTGACGGTCGAAAAAGGTCGGAGGACCAGGACAGAAGGGATAGGAAGATCGCTGAAGGACGCTCCTTTCAACCGAGAAACCGGCGGGTAGTGGGGAAGTTGGCTACACGTGGACGTGCGACTTCCTTCCCCTTCTTTGCGTGTCCTCCTCTTTCCGTCTGGGTCTTCGCAACCGCGACGCGAACTCTCTTTCTCTCGTTCTCGGGCATGCCTTTCTGCACGCACTGCCAAATCATTATCGCGTCCCCTGTTTCTCGCCTTCGTGGAACTCACACCGAGAGACATTTAAACAGTTTCGACGTTCCGTAATTGATACGGAAATAAGGGAACTCGAACCACTGTCATTAATTATCCGATGCATTCTTTTGTTTTCCAGAAAATTTTGTATTCGAATGTACGCATTTGCAAGTGAAAGCACGAGGTAAAAAAACGGGTTGTACGTTTCTGTTCCAGCTGACGTTGCGGTACATGCATCCTATAATTAAAGGTAAATTGGCTCGACCAAGGGCTTCCGTACCTTCTCTTTGACCAGACGATGTGTCACAGACTTCGTCCAAATAAATGTGTTGAAATTCCCATTTCGTAACGTACCGATGTTTTTAAAACGTCGAACGAGAGAAGAAGAAAGACAGATAAAAGGAGGGAAAGGCGAGCGAGAAATGACTGTTATTTTAATGTAGATATACGCGAGAGATCTCTCCCGTGAACTATTGACAACGCGTTACAGGAAAACATGTTCTGACGCTATTCGATTACACGCTCGGTACGTATCAAATACTTGGAATGCAAACGAGCAATTTCTGTTGCAAGAATAATAGAGTTTAATCTGGTTTCGGTCTGTCCAAACAAGAAAACATTATGAGCGCGTAACATGAATATTGATAAAAGCCAAACGTACGCTTTTTCAAAATGGTTCGTGCAAATAACTCTGAAGGAATAATCTCTCGTTATTCCATTTGAAACATTTGCATAGAATGCGATTCATTCATTTAGCGTTTCAATACTCCGACCGTTTACTTCGAGTGTGAAGAGCGAGCAGCAATTCTTCCTAATAATACGGGCGTTTACATATAATCGAACGATAATTTTCCAGACGATCACTAGTTGAATATTAGCGATTACACTGAAATTTTACTATTAAGAGGAAAACGTGGCTGACAGCTATGTACGTAATTACCTAAATAGAGGGAATGTAAATCATGGTATGATAACATTATGTACTTCTCACTCGTTTGAGTCGATTAGATCGATATGACCCAGCTCGTAATCAAGAAGAACACGTGCCGGCAGAGTTTGACATAGATTTCGCATCCGATTTAGAAATCATCAGACAAGGTTTTTAACGATTCGTGGGATCAAGAGAAGCGATTGTCGCAACAAGTCCTAATCTCCGCGTTATCATTTACAAATTTTAATTCTCACATTAAAGTGATATATTTCTTTGAAATATTATCTACATTTTTATTAATACTTTTTCTGTCGAATATGAACTTTTATATCCATTAGGAAGAATGAATACGTAAAGGATTAGTTCTAACGAGCTGGGAGAGTCCCTGCATATACGTAGGATATGAATAATAATTATAGATAGCAGATTAAAAATAACAGGGCGTAACAGAATGTAAATTGCTAATGTACCACTCAAGATAAAATATCAATCCTCAGTATCCAGTTGCTAATGTGTCGGCAGCAGAGAGATTTCAAGCATAAGTAGATAAGATTGTATAACTTTATCGCTTAGGATTTATAAAAAAATGTTAACACATAAAATTATGCAAAGATAAATGCGAGAGAGAAGGGAAGAATTTTTCGCATACGTTGCGAATTCTTAAAGTGGCATTGCCTTACTCTTCTTTTATTCAGAAGCGATGATGCCCTTTCCTTTCGAGGGCGGAAAACCTGAGCCGTGTTTTGACACATTGACGGGCCGCGTGAAGCGACGAAATTTTACGAAGCACGTGCGTGTCCTGTTTCGCTTTCCCGCGGAACCTTTTCGGAAGAATCCCGTCCCGAAGTGGGGACGCACGTGCCGCTTTTGTTATTGAGATTGTCGTAACGTCGAAGTCGGAGTCGGAGGCGCGTGCACGAGGACCGAACGTTTGCGCATGCACGACCGTGTTGCGCGTCGAGAGACCACGAGGAACTCGAGGAAGGGTAACATGGCGGCACCCGATCGCCGTTAGTCGATGCACGGACGCCGGTACATTTGGATGATTATTTCCCCGAAACCGACGGGCATGAAAGACGATCGTGACTGAGACACCCGCTGAAAAACTCTGCTGCCTTGACGCGACGTGGTTCGATGTCTGCTGTCACAGTTATTCGATACGAATAGTACGTGTATGTGTCAATCCTTGCCATACGCGTTAAGTGACGTTTTAATTGTTTGTAACGCGATTTAACAGCCGGTTGTCGATGAAAGTTCGAAGTTGCGAAAGTGATTTTATAATTAAACAGTTCTGATCTGCGATTAAGCAGCGATTGACAACGGGAAAGAAGACCGCGGTGAATCCAGATTTGAATCTACATTCGAACATCTTGGAATTGCATCTTCGGTGAGTTATTATATCTTGTAATGATATAAAAGGTTTGTACTCCGGTGTGGGAGGACAATCACTTTGGACCTCGTGCGCTCTTTACGAACTTAAGTATCAATTGACAAGACTTATAGGCTTCATTGAAAGTTCTTAAATTACAAATTACTTGAAGTCAAACTTTCCATGTAATCTTTAGTTTTAAGTCTTAAGGAAACACAATTATTGACTAATAATTTATCGGTAATTGCCTATAATGCCTCTTATCATGTTTTACAACGCGAAAAATATTAGCACATAACGGCATTAGCTAATGCAGTATTATTGAAAGATGTAATTTACTACACCGTTACTGCGCCCGAAGAAATTATTCAATGGTTCATACAACATAATTAACGGAGAATAATACTTTGTGGTACTCAATTAACTCGATCATGAAATGCTAGTACAAAGAGACGTCCGACTGTACTCTCCCGATTTCGTCATCCTCGTTGCGTTTGTAATTTGACTCGAAAATATAGGTGCGGTTTATGCTCGTTTTCAAAGTTAAATATGTACATACACCGTAGACGATGTAACGGACGTATCACATAGCGTACATAGTCGGACAATTAAATGCGGTTCTAACTCAACACAATCTGAGCAAATATAGCGTATCGATATCGGCACGTGTGGCAACCAGTTTTCTATCGCAAATAATAATGCCCGGCACTGCGATTATTTGCCAACATCTTCGGAAGTGTTAACCAATAACATTTTAATGAGTCTGACAAGTGTATATAATACTTGCTTTATTTGGACAACGAATTCGCACTCTGCGACACGTACTACGATTGACTTACACTTTTTAAATAGGACAATATTTATTTATAATTAAAGCTGTCGTGCAATATTCGATGCAATAATTTATTTAATCATAAAATATTTATAACAATAATTGAGAGGACAGCTGTCTTTCAGATGTGTTAACTATTTCCGCCTTTTATCAGAGATATCGATCAAAAGACCGGTTGTTAATCCGGGAAAATTTTCGAATCTATCGAGGATCGCGTTATCGTACGATCATCACACGTTTCTATCGGACCAACGACATCGTTTAATTGTGCAATCGATCGGCAAAGAACCGCCGCCGCCGCCGCCGCTGCCGCGATCCTACTCTAAACTTAAACCCGCGTCACCTCGATTTCCTCTTCGGTGTCCTATGAAAGGCGAAGCCCACGCTTGATTTCACTTAAACTCTTATTTTAGTCTAGACTTGTAAAACGTGCGCCGATATACGTACGTGATCGCACGTGGACGACATTTACGCGTGGAGGGCCGGAATGGGATACTTACTCGCTGGAAGGTCAACGAGAATTTCAATTCGATATGTCTCGTTTCTTTTAGCCACTTCATTTCTCAATGCCGTGCAGTCTGCAATATTTGATACAATAATTCACTTAACAATTCGTACAATGCTTCATTTATCTTGATGGTGACAACGAAAGGTTTCATTTAATCGTGAACTATTTTTAGCAGAAAAGCGCAGCTGCAATCGTTTCTGGATTCAGAATTATTTGTAAAACGATTGCTGGTTAATGTAATACTGCCGGGCGCGATTGACTGGAATCTCTTTTCACGTGCAATCAAGACTACCTACGGCGCTCTTTTAATCAACAAGAGGAGCCTGCTAATGCATTGGAACGGGTTGCGCAGCGTTACTTACGCCAGAACACGTGTAACCCGTGTGACGAAGCTTGCAGATTTAATATGTCACGTCGTTGATCGTGTTACGAGTTGTTTCGTCACAGGCCAATTTATCGATTCAGAACTGGGAAAAAATTGTGTGCCTGCCACGTGTGTCCAGTCTACTGATTCGCATGACGAATCCGAATCTACGTTTGCTCGATGATCCCTCTTGGAGTCGCGAACAAATATTTCAAAGCAAGAGCTGTTTGAACGAAAGATGTATATAATTTGCATAAGATTCCGGTGGTTTTAATCCGTACACAATTGTTGTCTGCAAATGTTTGTGCTGACAAGCTCGCTGAATGATGGATCCATTGATGCAAGAATTTCTCAGCCGTGAACAATTGCACCTCGATTATTATTGGGTCAGCTGCGTTACATAATAACACTATGTTTCTTTGAACTGCTATTTTATAATCATTACATAAGACGAAGATAATTTCTCTATCAGCCGCGTAATTCCCGGTTTATAAACAGTAATTTAGGTTTTATTAAAATCGAGTAACGCGTCTATTGATGTTGATATAAATGAACAACTTAATCGCCTGTGTTAAATCATCGACTGACGTTGAATCACTCGCTTCGGAGACACGTGTAAGTACGTTATACTGCTAATTTCCTGGTATAGTATCACGAGCTGCGAATATGAATCACCTACGGCCAAGTTTAAACGAGGAGACTCCAAGTCAAGTTTTTCATCATGAATTATTAATGAAATTATTTCGTGGTTTTAGCTCGCGAAATGCGAAAAAAATTGAGCCGTTGACCGGATGAGATGAAAAATCCTGTAGCATAATGTAAAATTTATTTAAGAACGTGCAGCAGCCTGACGACTCGTGGCTCGTGGCGTTGCATAAACCTGCCCTTTTTCATTTTTGCTGGCGGGTTGCAGTCGTGCAGATCCACGTGACAACAGACATGTGATCGGAATTGTGGCCAACGTGAGACAACGTTATCGGCCAGTCCCGGATATCTCACGCGAACCCAGCATTGCCACGTTCTTTCAGTTTAATTTCGTTAAGTGTCACGAGCACATACACGACACTTGTACCTCCCGTAAAACCAGCTCGCTACTGGAAATTAGATCAAGTTTAATATACATTTATGAGTCCGAGAGAACGAGAGCAATAGTCCGGAAGACGAAAACAACGATCGGTTTTAGCTGTAATCCAATTCGCAGTCCTTGATCTACTATTTTAAAGGGTATTTACGAATTGCAACACTTCGCAAAAATCGACACGTGTTCGAACAGAATCGTAAAACACAGCTTTTTTTTCATGGAATTCAGTTTTATAGCTGACAATAAAACAGTCGAGTAATACCGTTTCTTAGAAAGTCAAACAGTCCGGCGGTTTTTGCAATTCCTTCCTTTAACGTGACTGGCCGAATCCATATGCATATCAGGTGTACTTTAATAATTGACTTACAAATAGGATGACTAGTTCCTTTGCATTTTTTTTTACGTTTCTCCTGAAGGGACTTTAGAACTTTAAACCCCTCCGGCTGGTCGCGATCAAAGTGTGCATTATGCATCAACGCTTTTCTCCACGCTCGTATTCCCCCATCGGGAAGCAAAAGTGAGGACCGAGAAGAATGAAAGGGACTGCGTGCAAAAATAGTTGCGACGATAGGACGGCGGGGGTGAAGCGGAAGGGCCAATAAAAGAGGACAAGCTCGTTGATTGCAGGGTGCAGGTCTCTCCTGCTTCAAAGTACGCGTGTAACAATAGAACCGAGCAGATAGACTACAGATTTGTATACAAATTAAAACACGACGATGTTAAATGCATTAAAAATTTAAATAGTAAACTGTCTTTAATCATTGAAGTATTAGTTATTCATTGCATATGCATAGTACGAACGTATGACACGTAGCTTTTTTTAAGTGCATACATCATGTTTCTAATCATGAGCTTCTGACGAACTGAAAAGTTATTTCACCGTGTCAATGAATTAAGCGTCACCTTTGTTTGCCGCGTTATTGCGAAACGGATTTGGAGAACGGGAACGTTTGTTCGTTTACTCGCGGCCGAGTATCCGTCGCTACGTCGAGAGAAACGTTGCCAGACGGTGGGCTCCTGGGGGGGAACAAGGGGACATCGTACGCATCCCCCACCGGTACATCACCGAAAAGCGCTGCGTGAGGACGCACAAGCAAGCCGAGGTCGACGAACCCGGCAGCGGTGGCCACGTGTATCCACCAGCCACGGGAATATCCCGTCCTTTTACCGCGAAGGGCGCATGTAGTATGAGAGGCGATCGTCAGCAGCCAGTCCGGGTCACGTGGTGACGGTGTTACCCACCTATTGGCGAGACACCGAGGCGTCTTCGAGTGGGGAAACGTTTGCACGTGGCTGTACTTGAAATTGTTGCAGAATGCAGCGACCTGCAATTGACTTCGAGAGCTGAACAATACGAGTTTCGAAACCACGGAGAATTACTCTGTCAGATGGCAAAACGCGATACGTCCGATAAGAATTGCCCGCTGCAAGTTTTATACTTTTTGTAGAAGAAGATACGAAAATTGCATGTAATTATTCATTAATGCAAACTATAGATTAATGTGTATTATTATTTTTCAATAGAAATTACGTTCGTAGGTAAAGAAAATTGCATATAATTACTTATTCACGATATTTATACTATTTTAATGTCCATTATTATTTTCGAAAGGAAATTAGATTCGTATATAGATC
This sequence comes from Ceratina japonica, assembly GCA_019453355.1. NCBI lineage: Eukaryota > Metazoa > Arthropoda > Insecta > Hymenoptera > Apidae > Ceratina > Ceratina japonica. The sequence continues at coordinate 117,685 of SMSR01011108.1, read as the reverse complement.
GGGAGTTTCGATGACACGGTCGTGTCAGGGTGATAAATTAAAAATGTATCTCACGTGGGATCTCAGACAGCTCGTGAAACAATAATAGACGATCGATAATGCCGTCACGCTGGTAATCTAGTCACTCTTATGACTTTATCAATAGCTCATGCATGTCTGAACAAAATAATAAGCCGTTTTTTCCCAGGAATTGCTAACAAATTGACTTGCGGAATGTTACAGTAAATGTTCTTTTAAACGTCAATTGCCAATTCATCAGATGAGAACTCTGCGAAGTTGTAAGAGTAAAAATACAATAATTTCTAAGGAAATCGAAGCCTCCTATCGTACATTTTATTACTTGATAAAGATTGTACAGAATACGAAGTGTAATTAATTTCGCTCGTATATATGGTCTTATTTATAACGAGTATTTTTATAACGGTGTTTATCGGTGACACGTGGAGGCGCGATAGCTTTCCTCTCGCGTTCTTTCTCTTTTCTTTAACTAACCGAGTGAAAAGAAATGTTAATCCGTTCACACAAAAGTTTTATTCCACGCGTGACGCTGCGTGAATGGAGCGAACGATAAAAATATAACAACAACGTCAACATGAATTCCTAACACTCTTTGCGCATCGTAAAGGGCATTCCTTGACTTATCGCAAACATGTCTCTAGTCTCCAATTTAAATTAAGAACCGTAGAAATCAGAAGGAAAGCCTTAGATATTTATTTTCATTATAAAATTATATTATCAATGGTCTTATACCTTGCCTTGTCCTGTTCAATTAAAAAATTAGCATTCTGGCTGAAGTTTTCGGTTCACTCTAAGGTGGATATTTTCTCAAAAACTGGGTCGGATATCAAGTCTCTCCAAATGAATTGTACTTGTGGTTACACTCTCAGTCATTATTACTTTTCATTCTTACATTTTATAAAAGTTATCTTACTTATACATTTTATATCTAATGTTTACTTGCTTTGTTGCTAGATACCAATGGATTTTAACAACTGTGTGAAGAATAAATAAATAAATAAGACCGAGAAAGTTAGACTATGGCTTACGTTTATACAAGCTCATTTTCATCCGAACTGAATATTCAGTTTTGCGAAACTATATTTCGAGCGGGCACGTGCAAGGTTAACATGAACGTTTAATCGCATCGTACGAAATTCGACGCCACACATGTTGACTCACAGCGACAGAAGCGTCGGAGAGTTGCCGTGAAGTTTTATGACACGTGCTGCGCGAGTCACAAATATAGCGATATCGACGGGGTGAGATGCACGTGTGCCCTTTGTCCGAAGGCCTCCTCGCGCGCATCCCCCTTTTTCGCACTCCGATGCAATTGCATCACGTTATCAAACAGTTCACTTTCCCTATCTAATTTTTATCTCGTAAAAGTTCGCGCGCACACCGCGCTCGCCCCGTCGTCGGTGCGTCGGATCATTTTATCGATTCCGCTGTTCTCGAAGGTGTGTTACGATCGCGTGGTGGTTATATCATTGATAGATAAGTCAAACGGTCAGATATTAAATGCCTGTGAATAGATAAGCAACTCGTTCTCTCGTTTTATTCACTCGATATTACTAAACAGCGAATTTTTGCATAAGATAAAATCTGAGAGATTGTAGAATATTAATAACTAACTTATATCATTTCCTAATTTTAAAATTCAAACGTAAACTTCAAGAAACACTGTGCCAACCCATTTTTACTGTACTAACGATAAAAATAATCGCGGAGATCTTACGAGGACGCAACAAATCTGCGCGAATCGTTCGGCGAAACGCGGTAGTAAACGAACCGAAAATTCGGCACGTGTGCCCTTACCGAAGGCCACCCAGTTCCCTCGCCGTTCCTCTCCGTCTTTCTCTCCCTTCTGACTGCGTACGATGCAACCCCTCTGCGATTCAGCGCGGAGTTCCCCGGTTGGCCTTCGTTTATACGTATGGGGAAGCTGCCGATGACGGATGTCAGTATTGTAGAACCGCCACTTGGCCCGGCTGGGTGCGAACGCACACAAGTCCACGCTGGCACCTACAATACATCAGGATGCCGTGAATTATCGGAATATATTCGTCACGAGTCTCTCCTTTTATTATCCTGCCCCACGCGCATCCTCTGGCTTACGTTTAATTTAATGGCTTTCAGAGGCTGACTTCAATTTCGTTTGATGAAAGTTCGTACGTATTCACCTCTATTTTTATTGCGATTCTAAAGCTTAAAAACTCGACTATTGACATTCCCGATTTTCCTATGCATTACCCGGAGCCTATATTTCCTGCATAGTCGACTCTTTTATTTATACGACACGAGATATCACTTTGTTCATTGATCGATGATGCATCGCGCAAGTTGCGATTAAGTGTCGTAAATTATTTGTGTCTTCTCCGGCCGGTTAATTATCAGTACGTACTATTGTTTCATGGTCGCACGTGGTGCGACGAAAGCCGAGGTCAGAGCAGGGGTAACCGGTCGAGGGGAGACGAGAACCTCGCACCGAGGTCTACTGCTTTATTTCGGTGCAGGCACGTGCACCGAGGTTCGCAGTAATCAGGTCATCGCCTGCATCGATCGCGTCGCCAGACGGTACCAGCGTACACGTGCAATTCATAGTCGGATCGTGCTACACGCCACACGCATGATTTATGCATATATATATAGACTTTCATTTATAAATCTTCAGCCACTTGAAAATGCAGATCAGAATGGAATGAGACTTTTTGCAAAAGTCATTCAGAACGTCAGAAAGAAAATTTGCATAATATATTTGTATATAATAGAACACGTCATAAATAATTTATGTATAAAGAGTCTTGTAAATCAATGTCTTTAGTACCGATTAGAATGAAATAACAATCCTTTGTTTCATTTTTTGTTGACTGTAATAAAAAAAAATATAAAAAATAATTTGTTAATTAAGAAGCACAAGGTAAAATATGTAAATGAAAATTATCTTACGCTGTGAGACCAAGTGACTAGAGATAACGGCAAATTACTAGTTCCAGTAGGTAATTCAGTCGACAACGATAGCACATCTGCGAATTTTTATTGTTCTTATCTTTTTTAAAGGAAAAGCAACGTCTCTCTCTTATGTAGCTGCGCGTCCGCTCGGTTTTATATTAAAATAGTCGCCTTGTGTGCCGGGAGCATTACCGCAGGTGGATATCTTCCCTGGTCAAGGTGCAAGACACCGCGACTCGTGCCGGTATTATTAGACGTTTATGGCAAGTGAAAGTCTCGTCCCTTGGCCCTTTGTATTATAAATATTTCTTTAGACACAAAGAAACGGTGTTTTCAGCCTCGTCGTTAAACTGTTACGGCACATCGTGCAATCCTAATCCTGTAACAAGTTCAACTTCACGTTAACAACGAAAATTCATGGCTATTAAAATTATTTTACATTAAATCAGCGTTGGATCTTTATTAAAATCTCAATGAATTATGAGCGCCGGTTTTAATTAAAATTAATTATCCGTTAAATCTATATTGAATAAAAGCGGATTAAACGCGTTCAAAGCTTTTTTTACACGTCACACGTATATTGAATGATATCTAAATTTATGCTATTTGTTAGCACAAACTAACAGGATCACGTAAAACGACGGTATTGAATATAAATGTATGACTATCAGCTATGATTTACGATATTCGCCGACACGTATATGCCACGAATTTGCATATTATATGTGTTTATATGCACGAGTCCTTTTAGATGTAGCTGACTCTTTGGTCAGAGCGACTTTTATGAGCACTTGCCGCGACGAATTCATTCATAAAAATGTCTACGTTTGTACGTTACGCAACTCGGTGTCTATCGACCGCGGTAATTGGCCTGTCAACGATATGTAACGATAACCATCCATGTACATAATTTGACGTATGAACGTGAAGAACAATCGATGACAGGGATATGTTTGTCTTGATTCTACGTAAATGTTTAGATAAAAACTCTAATGACGCGTGACTCAGGTCATTTATTGAGAAATTAGTAATAAAACTTTAACTACGATTATAAATAATAATCTGATCTTCGCTCTTTGCCTCGTAAGCACTAACTCCTTTTAAAAAACGAGGTCTTCACATGTTATATGAATTTATTTAATTAGACGCCACTTTTACTTCTGATTGCAGGACTTCGAGATGGCTCCGACTATTTATTTGTCGGAGTTGCCACCTGTGAGGAGAACAACGGTTCCGTGCTCGCACCGAAGACAAAGGCTTAACAGCGGTGCGATAGTCAAGCACCAGAGGCTGGAAATCAGACGACTGGAAACGAGCAACGCGTCTTTACGCAACGAAGAGTCTTTGACGCAGCCGGAAAGTCCTCTCTGGGAACCGGAATGCCCGAACGACTCCTACGCACCGACCATCGTCAGTTCTTCCTCCCCGAAATCTGCCAGGATCCCGACCGAAGTGAAAGAACACTGGAAAGCGTTCTTGGCGAAACGAAGAGGTGCGTTTCTTAATATGATTGACGAGGCTTAATCCTGAACTTGCAAAGGGTTCAAGCGAATAAAACTTGGAACTTTATAGGTCTTCTAAGCATCGCCATCCGTACGATGGCTCTGGTTCGGCGAAACAATATTCTTCAAGAAAGAGTAAACGCTTTGCGCGAAGAGACTCAAGATTTCATTCACTCAGTGTTGAAAAATCCCGAGAACAAGTGTATACAACAAAAAATGGACTGTGAGGACGACGAGAAGGACGTGTCGTCTACGACGGAGAAAACGTTACCACCTTCGCCCGTTTCGTCGTATTCGACGAATTCCCCGTCGAACGATATCACGTCGACGAGTGATAACAGCGAAAACGACACCGACCGATCCTCTGAAGACGACGAGGAGTCGTAATGTGAAAGGGACAGAGGTAATTCGAACGATTCGAGTCGCCTGGTTTATATTACGGAGGTCGTAAGTTCTGCGTCGTTTATCGTTCAGAATAATGATAAAAAAATCGATGCGAAAAATGTGCACTGTTCCGTTATCGGTCTTTCCGGTGTTACACTTTAAAATCGCTTGAAGCATATTCCCAATGACGACGAAAGAAAGAGGTCAAAGGCATTTCTACTTTACATATAAAAAGTATTTCATTTGAATCTACTTACATTCAAATAATTCACTTACATAAATAGATCCATAAGATAGCCTTTTAGGAGATTGAGGAGAACGCGATCGGATCATTATGACTAATGTCTGGATATATATATATATATATATATATATCGACATTTCGAATATTCGCGACACATTTATGAGAACTGCGAAACCGCTTTATACTTGACTTTATATATAGCGTCAAAGTTCTAAACGCAAAGCTTGTCTGCACGGCGGTGCATTAAGACTAGAACCAAAATAGATTAGAATTTTAGAAAAGGAAGTACGCCCTGCAAATTCGTGGCTGTGAAATTTGTATTCGCATTGTAATTTGGCTTATTTCTTTTTAATTTTCAAAACGAACCAGTTCGGAATGATTAAATTAGAAGTCACGCGTATTTTTCGAATGATACCTAAAGACAGTCGTATCGCGTAGAATTAAGTATAAGCTTCTTAAATCCAGACGTTGGAAATGTTCGAAGTTCGTTTCTTTAGTTAGTTCATCACTATTCAAACAGCAACATTCATTTACTAAAAAAGTATTTACATTTGTACGTACTTTCGGCTTGGACGATAATAATGATAACGTAGAATGTTGTTACAACAAAATGTAAATGTGATTCAATTCGTTGATGATATTATTATACATTTCCTTTTTATGTAACAAGCACAATCTAAAGAAACGAAGTCTACATGAATTGACATATGAAATATTTTTAATCTCTTCTTAAATGTATAATAAGAAGATGTGGGAGATAAGAGGTTCCGCACGTTTTCAATAGCAAACCTCATTATTTATCGATCGTGATATATGTACATATATTATGCATATATTTTCACATACGTATGTAATCGGTAAAACGTACCCAATCCAAAAGCAATGCTGATCCCACTGATCTGTAAAGTAACTATGGTGATCGTGTGATAATAATAGTATTTCAAAAAATATCGTTTACGCAATCTCGTGCTGAATTCTATATGTATATAAGTGATAACAAATCTTTTCGGTTTGGATTCGTTGCCTCGGTATCTAATATTATCATAAGTAAAGCGAGATGAAATATCTTATAAGGAGGATATCGAATTCGTTCTTCACGAGATGTATATTTTTTTAATATCTACAATGCTGGACAGAATTTTCTTTGATTTCTCGATAATTAGAAAGGACAATCGACAAAACTAGAGGACTATCAAATATTTACACGTGTACATACATACTCAATAATTCATGCATTGAATATTCATATTCACTTACCCGAATAGTGTAGAATTTCTTTTCTTCTGGAAACATTTTTACCATCGGTTTGAATAGATCGATGAATCATACAACTCGTGCCTAAAGTGTATGAACTACGTATGATATTTCTCGATTACTAGAGCAATATGTATAGGTGTAATAACTTATTCTACTTAAGCGCTATTCTAAATATTACTTTATTATTAGTGAACAAGTGCAACGTTTCTACTAAAGTAAAGCGAGGGAGAGATCGTCCTTATATTGTAACTACTTAGAATACAACGTAGGTTTTTAGTTAATATTCTTAACAGCATTATAGCGATCTCATTATTTTCCACAGAGGCGTGACACTGAACGGAAATTGTAATCAATTACTTTGAAGTCGTTTGTAAAAACTCTAAACGATGTAATAACTGTTTATTCGTTTACACGCCTCTGTTTTCTCGTGGCATATCAAATTTCTTTCGCTTAATAATCCGAAGCGATAAGAGCCAGTATAGTCGAATCAGGTGTTAATAATCATAGCGGAAAATGTAAAGATAGTGCGAATAGTTTTGACTTCGTAGCGTACGACTAGAGTATTTTTGCTTTTTCTAACGACAGATGTATTGTGATTTGAATAAAAAAGTGGATTCCGACACATTGTAACAAATCGACGAGGCCGTATCAAAATAATTTCGACCTCCGAAAATTTTGATATTCACTTGTTAAAAGCATTCGAATTCATACGATTACGTTTTTATTTCTATGATATTAATCTTTAAGTATTTAGAGACAGTCACTTGCACCGATCAGAGTTTTATCGGCATTACGATTATCATGCAGAAAAATAATAGAATCGTAAGTTTTCCGTTATGTTACTTCTCTAAGTTGTCCACTCGTTACAATATTCTTGAGAATTATTTGCAATTAATATAAAGTTTCATATTAATTTTTTAGAACAAAAGTGTTTATTATTCTCAAAGTATTTGTCACGTAAGAATTATTTATTTATTTATTTAGATTAAAATTAAATAAATACATCATGTTTATTACCATTATAGTATTATATCCGTTTCCCTCTGTATAATAAAAAAATAAATTGAATAAACAAAAATATTCCACCATTTGTTATCTACATTTCTAGAATTTTTCTATCACACTTGCCAATATGTATGTTGCGTACGCATATCACTATTCAATAAAATGATTATTTAAATGTACATAAAAAAATTAATTTGTATATTTAGCACTTATGATACACCATGTAATATTTTATACATAACATAAAAATGTACAGATCTCAATCATATGCACTGTCCCAACGTCGTATTTACAAAACCGGTCTAGAAGGATATATAACATTAATGAGCTTCCGGCGATTGCGACAGGAGAACGATGAGAACCCAAAATTGCAGTAGTGCCTGTAAACAGTTCCCTTAAGCAAATTTATAAATTACATTGATAATACTCCACTTACCATATAAATTAATACTAAAATCCTTGCGAGCGGATACCGCCTCAAAAACACGCCCGTACGTATACTGATAGCATCTAAGGAAGAATAAGCCCTCTTGACTCTTCTGGTAACTCCGGTGTCAAAAGGAGTTTCTATTAAAAACGTCGGCACTTGTGCTTTAGCGTCGTCCGTATCGTTCATGCTGTTATACAGGATAGTGCGCCGACTATTCCTAAACTCGTGCTGTAAAATAAAATCGTTTTACACAGTTCGACACTGACTTTGTTAAAAGTATCTTTATTTATCAACCAACTTCTATTTTCTCTAATTGTAGTCTTAAAGCGTTCCTCTCAGTCGTCAAGTTCTCCACTGCTTGCTGTTTTGAAACTAACGTCTGCGTGAGAGATGCCAATCTCGACTCTATTTCACTGCTCGGCGTTGATATCGCGGACAATTGCATTCGGAGCTTGGCAATCTCTGATTCACACTTTTGCAATTGGCTAGTATAGCTATTACGCTGACGGATCAATTCGTCTTTTAACGATCTTATTTCCTGAAATAATAATCGACATTGATCAATTTCGTTCTATAAAATAAATGCAAATTGATTAACGTACTTCCGAATGTAATCTCGCGTCTTCTTCCACGTCTAATCTCCGACGTCTCTCGGTGGCAAGAATATCTTGTGCTTGAATATTCGCTTCGGCAGATTTCTGTCTCATTTTCTCTAATTTTATGTCGGCGTTCATCAATTCCTCGCGTATTATGCGTAACTGCTCCGAAACCTGTTGATTCTCTTGTCTAAGCGTATCGCGTTCTTGTCTATTAAAATTTAATTGAATAATTCCTTGTTTGTATTTTTAATTTACTATTATGTACCTCAACTGATTCAATTCCATGATCATTGTGTCGTCCTCCGTTCCCGTAGATTCGTTGTTCCTCAACTCCGCTATTAACTTTTCCTTTTCCTGCAGAGTCTTCAGTGCTCTCGCTTTGTGTTGTTCTAAATCAAATCTAGTCGAATTTAATTCCAATCTATTTCTTTCTAAGGCAGACTGCAATTCCGTTACTTGTTTGTATAATTGCATTTTTTCTATGTACACAGATTGTAATTTTTCATTCAAAATTATAATTTCTTTCTGATGATCTGTTTCTTGTTTCCCGAGTAGTACATTCTTTTCTTCTAAATCTTTCTCCACTTCTTTTAAGTATCTCTTTATATACTGATTGTGAGAGGAGTGAGTCAGTCTGTTTGCTTCCACATTCTCTTGTTTATCATCGTAATCATACCCTTGTGTGGTATCAAGTTCACTCCTGAAAGTATCATGTCCTAAAATAAAAAAAAAAGTGTTTCACATTGCAGAATTCAAATCAACAACATATATATGAAACATATAATCACCATTATTCAAAACGGTATCAGAAGCTTGATTTTCTATCATTTCATTGCTCAATGTATTTATTATTTCGTATTTTCCGATGTTATCATTTGGACCGTCGTGTTCTAGACTATCTGGAACGTCTACAGAAGTATGTACAAGACCAGGACTGGATCGACCCGATGTTTGAATTGATAAATCTGATACNCCTTGTGTGGTATCAAGTTCACTCCTGAAAGTATCATGTCCTAAAATAAAGAAAAAAGTGTTTCACATTGCAGAATTCAAATCAACAACATATATATGAAATATATATATATATATATACATATATGAAACGTATAATCACCATTATTCAAAACAGTATCAGAAACTTGATTTTCTATCATTTCATTGCTCAATGTATTTATTATTTCGTATTTTCCGATGTTATCATTTGCACCGTCATGTTCTAGACTATCTGGAACGTCTACAGAAGTATGTACAAGACCAGGACTGGATCGACCCGATGTTTGAATTGATAAATCTGATATAGAATCTGTAGAATCTGTTGGATGCTCAACCATGAGCGACGACGGTGTTGGCGGTGACACCGAAGCTTCGGCTGTATTCCTTTTTGGACTTGTATTCAAAGTATTTAAGAAAGTAAAAAGCTCTTCGTCTCTAGACGTATTCGTTGTCAACGAGGGAAGATTTGGTGCTGAAAGAACATAAGGAAATTCTACCGATTCTGTGGAGGGTTTCGAAAGTGTACCGTCGTGTGTGTTAGCACTGAAACATATCAAACGTATTGCTGTATTTTATCAGATCCAATTAAATATTCATAGAACATAAGGGTTAGCAACAGACGATGTCTTTTTATTTGAACAAACTCTCAAACTTTTTATAATCAATTATTTAAAATTATTTTTTACCATGATTCAGGTGAACTCCACGTAACGTGTGTCAATTGAGATTGCGGTAATTTGTCTTTGTTTAATACAGCCGCGGTGTTTTTATCTATTTTATTTAGCAAGTTCTCCGCCTTGTCAGCGAGTCCTGACAACCATGCCATTTTCGCTTAAAAAAAGGAAAAACAAAAGCAGCTACTCGTTCAAACTATTATGACGTTTGACACTGGCAATATATGCCCTTAAATCTAGGATGACTTAACCTAAAAAACGAGATCCTCTAACGAGAGAAAGCTGAAACTAAACTTGTATGTATGTGTATGTCAGACTGGTCTGGTCAGATGTCAGATGTCAAATACGTATACAGACACTGGATTCTGGAACTGATTCTGGACCATCTTTGCACGCACACGTAGAAAATATGTACCTTCAACAAAGAGAGAGAAAGTGAGAGAGAACATACTCTTTCCATGTATCCCTGCAAACTAGGTTTGGAATCTATATACTTACACAATATCAAGGAGATTCAAAAGAGAATTTCCATATACCTATTACAGTTCCTAACAACAAATGATACAATGAGACATTATATTTATTAATGACATTTATTTATCTTGAAACATCATTTATATAATATACAATGTACGGGACAATAATTTTTGAATGTATTTCTTCAATGTTTTCATTACTTTTTACAAACTATTCCAGATTACTAATAACATATTTGTTTCATCTGGTATAATATGAAATCTTAAGCGGCAGCTTTGCTAGAGAGACCTTCAAGGTCTCTAATACATTGCAACAGATTGGCTTTTTCTTGTTCAGGTGTAATGGATTTCAACACACTATTAGTAATCCATTGAACCATATGTTTCTGAGACATCCTGCGTTCAATTAGATCTATTTGGGCATGATAGTCGAGACGTCTCTTCACCTGTGCAGAAATACAATATATAAGCTCATAATGTAATATATAAGTTCATAATAAATTAGAATACTTATATAACTAGTATAAAAATGAATATGTTACCTCTGAGTAAACGTCCGCTAATCTTTTCCTGTAATCAGCTTCCAGCTGCATTAAGACATTTTGTTTCTTGATGTCGTATATCATGAGTTGGCCTTCGGAACGCCATTTCTCCTTTTCTATTTCAGCAATGCTGTTGTTAAGTTCATTTACAGCCTCTTGCTTAGACTCATTATATGACTGTTCAAGATCATCAATCTGTTTATCTAAATACTTTCCTATTTTGTCTCCTGCTTTAACTGAGACGTATACAGCGGCGAAGAGTATTGACAGTCCATTGTAAAATTCGTGTTCTATGACCCACCACTCTTTGGATAACACATATGTGCCAACGCTTCCAATAAATACATATGGTCCTGAACAAAAATTAATTACATACGTATGCAAAAGCTGAAGAGCTCTTGTCACAATGGTCTTAAATTGAATCTAAATTAATTTACCTGATACACCAGTTTTAGGATAGAAGAATGTAAACCACTCTTCTGGAATGAATCCCAGCCTAGTCGGAGGAGCTTCTATAGGGCGTTTCGGTCGTGGTGCATCACATGCTACCGCACTCGTTTGAATTCCACAAGAGGCCAAAGCTTTGACCTGTGAGGAAACTGTAAAGAAATGTAAAAATATGAGAAACAAAACTACAAAAAACACCTGCTAATTGAGGTCATGATTAACCAAATAGAAAATGGTAAGTAATCATAATTTAGCTTAGTACAGACAAGTTCTATACTTAATTTTAAATATATTATGCAAATTATAATTCCTACGGTTAAAATAAGAGAGATATAGCGTTAAATCATTACATAATGGCAGCAAAATAATCGACTTAAGTTTGATAATGAAACATGCTGAATATATGACCAGAATATATTTATGAAATTTCGTGAAGCTGAGCAATTGGAATTTATTTTAATTAAACCACTTTTTACCGTTGCGAAAACTTAATCTCGACAACATTCTGTCCACCTTCAAAGGAGCACCACCAACTTCCACAGACAGTCTAGCAAGAGCCCAGACCAGACGTGCACGAAGTTAGCTACACTCTCTGAGATTTGGATTTGTATATCAAAATCGGAGAACAATTACTCTTTAATTTTGAGTAGATAAACTTTCATAGAACACGATGTGAAAATAATAATTATACCATGTAATATGCAAATATTTAATTGAATATATAATTTCGAAATATTGAGAATTGTCCTTTACGATACGTATAAATAAATAACAGCATTTATGCGAACTGTACTTTGCTCTGATAAAGTGAATGTCATCTGGAAATTGATTCGATTACGATTTAACTTGTTGTTGATGCACTATAATTTTTTATTAATATGGCTTTACGTACAATACGTCATTGTTTGACGAATATTATAAAAACACGTAAGGATCATTTCAATTCTACTGCTTACGATAATATATTCTGTAAGAAATTCAATTTTAGATCACAGGAGATAAGTTACAATTTATCTTATTCTATAAAATTTTTCATTCCATATGTTGAGACTTCATAAATGTTTCATAGAAGAATAATATAAATATAATCTTTTTCAGAAGCGCAATATAGTTATAAAATGAGTTATTCTACTGCTAAGAATATGGATAAGTATAAGACACTGAAGATATCTGTACCAAAGGAATTTGTTTATATGATACAGTTGTACAGACCAGAAAAACTGAATTCATTGAATCATACTATGTGGAAGTACGTATTTTTACCAAATGTTCATTCATTTTATGTTAGGAGAATGTAACATAAATTTAATGTTGATTATTGTACAGAGAATTCACAGCTTGCTTCAATGAATTAGCCATAGAACCAGAATGCAGAGTAATAATTCTTTCTGGAGCTGGCAAAGTATTTTGTGCAGGTACATCATTCTTCAAGAACTCATAATTTGTATAACTGATAAAATGATTTTAATACCAAATGAATTTCATAGGCATCGACGTAAAGGATGTAATGAACATGGGCCAAGAATTAGCAGAGCACGAAGATATTGCCAGGAAATGTAAAGTTTTGCATTTGAAAATAAAAGAATACCAAGAGAGCTTTACTGCAATAGAAAAGGTTGACCACTATCATTTTTATGAAATATAATGATTTGTAATTTATACTATGTTCACATGAATCACTGATAAGATTTCTAATTATCTCATAATTACCTTTCAGTGCCCCAAACCAGTGATCGCCGCTGTACACGGTGCATGCATTGGGGCTGGTGTGGACATGATATCTGCAGCAGATATTCGTTACTGTTCTGCAGATGCATGGTTTCAGATAAAAGAGGTGGACATAGGTATGGCCGCTGATGTTGGCACGTTGCAAAGGTTTCCAAAAATTTTGGGTTCCGATAGCTTAGTCAGGGAGCTTGTTTATACGGGAAGGAAATTTCCAGCTGCTGAAGCTTTGCAACAAGGTTTTGTGAGTCGTCTTCTAGATAATCAAGAAAGGTAGAGAAATATTCCTTTATTTTTCACTGATAGAAACGATTTATTGTGTCAACGAGATCATTCATAAATGAATTCATATTTTTGTCATTAGTTTAATGAATAGTTCAATGACTCTTGCGGAGGAAATAGCAAGCAAGAGTCCAGTTGCAGTGCAAGTTTCAAAGTTGAGCTTGACTTACTCAAGGGATCATACTGTCCAAGAGAGTCTGGACCACATCGTAAGTTTCAATATTTCTCCACCTGAAATTACATAATTATCTTATGTTAATTCTTATACATTTTTTAAAATAGGCTCTGTATAATCAAGCTATGCTGCAGAGCGAAGATTTTATAAATGCTGCTATAGCACAAGCTACTAAGGCTGATAAACCACTCTTTGCTAAGCTGTGAAACTACAATGTATTATGCATGAAACACCTATAAATATTTATATATATACACAAGGTGATGTTGAAATTTATACATTTTTATGTACAGATGATTTATATTTTATATTTGAGATGTAATAAACATATTTCTTNAGCTGTGAAACTACAATGTATTATGCATGAAACACCTATAAATATTTATATATACACACAAGGTGATGTTGAGATTTATACATTTTTATGTACAGATGATTTATATTTTATATTTGAGATGTAATAAACATATTTCTTATTTTTATATAGAGATTTTGATACTAACATACGTTGTCTATTCGCTATTTCTTTTACTAAATAGTTATGTCAGTTCAGTGCAAAAATATTAAACAGTATAGTCCATGAGAAGACTTTCCAATCTACGTTTTCTGGGCATAGCTTCTAATTTAGCTTGCTCCATGACTTCAACGATACGATATAGATTAAGATCTTCAGGTATTTTCACCTATAAACAGTGCATGAAAAGCATTCCCTATGTGCTCTCGTCTTACTTGACTGAATAAAAATCATGCAGAACCCATCATGCAGTGTACATACGAGTAGTAAATTGATATAATGTTCATAATTGATCCTTTTAGTTTCCGGATCGCACGCAATAGACATCATATTATCTATTTCCTGTTTCGAGAACGGCTCTCCGACTTCCATCATTGTCTTTTCTAATTCGTCACATATGATATACCCTTTATTATCCGGATCTAACAATTGAAACGCTTGTAACAAATCTTCTGGTTCCGCTGGTTTAAATCTAAGCAAACGTGAAAAGTAGAAGCTTGGACGGATTTGGAGCAAGTATAGATTCACAACTCTTTTTACCTGCCTTCGTTAATAGCTTTGGACATGTATTCTAGAAATTTGTGTAATGGTACAGTATTATTGAGAACGTCTTCTACTTGAACTTGTATTTCTTGTAATTCTGCCTCGGTGACAACGCATCCTAACGCTCTAATCACAGTTCCCAAATCCCCGACATCTATTTCATCGCTTCTTGTAGTATCGAATACGTCGAATACTTCGCAAAGCCTCTTGTCTAACAATGACGGTTCCACAAGAGACACTAAACGAAGATAAGTCGTATTATATTACGTATATAAAATTTATATAATAACAAAGAATGTATTTAAGATCGTACTTATCAACGATTTCCTTATAAATTATTCCGTAGAACTACACAATTGTTTGATCAATATATCGCTGAATGAACTGTGTACATTAATCTCAACACGAGACTAATTCGTTTAAATCAGTGATACATACCTCGTGAAGACTCGAGCCTTGTCATTCTTCGTTGAAGAATGCTTTGCCTAATAGATGCTCGGCTGGATCTTGAAAGATCGCGTGGTGTATCCATCGTGTAATAAATTTAATTAATTCGTTTTAAAAATATAAGAAGTAGTAAGGCTGAAAATATTTCAGTCTTTCCCTTAGAAATTTATTACATAGATTTCCATGACAAGAAATAACTTGTGAATTTTTAGCAAATTATAAATATAATAATATTTTTCAACTGTACAAAATTGATCGTGTTCAATAATTTCAATACATACACTGATTACATATACATTAGCGATTGTTGATTAGTATTTTCCACTTCCAACTATGTTCATACATGTTTCGTAAACAAGTTTTCAGATACGTATCTCTCATTGTCAAAAAATATAAATCTTTTTAAAATAGAAATAGCATTCTATCGATTGAACGTTCTTTACCTAAGAGACAGATATATTTATACAGATTACAACAAATTCTTTGGATGGAATGTTCTTAAAAGTGTGCCGTTTGACGATCTATCTCGGTGAGATCTTCTATTATTTCCTGTACACGAGTCCCAATTTTTTTCGCTATGTCCAACTTCTCGTTGTTAGGTAAATAGGGGTACCGCCAAACTAAGTCGCCGTCGATGATACCTCTCGCAGGATTGCCCTGAGTCCGAACGTGGCTTTTGTAAGTACTGTAAAGAAAAAACGTTACAACCGATGTTTGATATTCGGTTAGAGTAAATTCCTTTCAACACGATAATTACCGATACGCTTTGGGATTTAAACCAGCGATGTGGCAAATATGCGTCACTAGAACATTTTGTAACATGAGCAATCTTCTGTACGTCTTTTCTGGTACGGGTAGAATATAACCAAGACTGCCATCGAGCGATGCTATTAAAAAATAGAATTAATAATATTTACTACCATCAGTATTTAAACTAAAGGACGATCAGCGTTTAAATTCAACTCACCGTACATGGTAACGTGCCTCTTATCTGCTCCGGAGAAATACTTTTTACTGTTTGCAGGATCTGTAACTCTGCACTTTATACGGAAAAACGTATTTATTTTTTGTCCTAAATGGAAATCGGCTTTCCTGATTAACTTTTGTCCCCCTAAGCTCTCTCGCGATTCTGGTTGATACATAAATAAAGCTATATTACTCTCGCCATCGGCCACGACAAATCCTAAATTCGAATTGTCAATCAAATACTCAATGGTATAAACCTCCGCTGGCCTGAAATCCTATAAAAAATACCTTCATTTAAAAAGTGCATATCTAAAGAGCACAATCATAAAGAAGGTTTTACTTACTCTACTGACGAGCGACAATGTTCTATACTCTTCTTGAAACCTTAATAAACTAATAGATTTATATACATCGGCTATTAAGATTAAGCTTTTGATGCTTAACATTTGATGAATGTAAATCTGCGTGTCTATGAAAGCAACTCCGACCAAATCGTTGTCCTTCAGTTGCCAAATATAAATTTTTTGACCGACTGCTGAAACCAGGAAGCCGGACACCTGAGTGATGGCAGTTATCGGACCTTTTTGCTCCTTCGCGTAAATTTGTTTGAACCTATTTTTAGTCAAAGGTTGACCAGGTTCAGGTACGACTTCGATTATATCAAATATGAGTATCCTCCCTCTGCTCGTGATATCTTCGCCATAGTTGTAGTTCGTTCCCAGTACTATGTAGCCTTTTAAACCGGATCGTGTGCCTTCGTACGCCAAAGAAACGTTCTTTAAACAAGTAACGTGTTCCCACTGATCGAGTTCGATTTTAGTGTTGGGAATAGTTTCCCATGAAACAGGCGAGAATAACACTATAGAGAATTGTTCCTGCGAGGGGTAAATAAATCTTTCCGATCGTTCTTCCTCCGTGAACTCCTACAAAGACAATAATAAAAATTGTACCTCAAATTTTCACGAACATTAAGTGCCTTTTAAAACATAATTCATACCTTGTCCTCGCCATTAAATCTGTAGTAACTTTTTAATGGTTCAGCTATACTCGTTATGACACAATAAGTTTTACTTTCTAAATGATATGTTACAAAATGAGGGGTACATCGTAACGGCACTTTTCTAACAGGCCACGGCGCATCATACGACAAATGAGTCGGTAAAACGCATATCCTTAATTCCTCCTAAAAACAGATGCAAAAACACAATAGTCACAACGACAAGAATATGACAATGAATTACGTTACCTTTCTATTGAAGTATAGAAAACCTTGGGGACAATTTATATTGTTAAAAGGTGCGAATGAAGTGACGGGACCGTCGATACCCATCGGGTGGGTACGTAGTTCGCCACGTCCTGTGAGGAATATCCAATGAGGATAGTCACTGCAAATGAATACACCGTTGTATCCAGCGATGTTACTGAAGTAACGCATCATGCAATGCCGAGTCTCGCTCACCGCCGCCATGTCTTCGTCTTTCGTCTTTAGTCTGCGAATTAAGTTCACGATTAAAAATCTAAAAAATTACGACGCTACGATTTCCAAACAAATGTTTACTTTATATTTCCTGGTATTATGCCGTGATCTAATTTTTTGAATCTTAATTTCAAGTGACCCTTCGGGTACTTGTACGCTTGATAAATTTGAAGTTCATTGTCGAGTCGTACCAGAAGCATTGGTCTGTTTCCGTGATGACCCAAAGCCACCATCAAAATCTCACGAACCTAAAACGTACGAAAATGCAATTAGTGTTACTGTTCTAACATAAAACAGAACTTATTTCATTTATTACGATACCTGCATTTCAGGATTGGGAATTTCGTTGACAGGCGTTGTTTGCAACGTAGTAGATTCCATACTGTCGTGTAATACATACTGTCCGAATCCAAAATTGCGGATGAGATAGGATAAGCGTAAATCGGGAAGAGAATAAATCTCTAACGTTCCGCTGTCTCTGTACACAAGTAACCAATACGTTGGTTTTATCTCCTGTAAATGTTTCTGCCACCAAGGAGCTTTTTTAGACGTTCCTTCGGTCGACTTAGTCTGCGAAGGTACAGGCATTTGAAAAGCTGGTGCATCGCCGTACAAAAGATCGTCCTCGTTATCGACATTGGCAACGATCGGTGGTTCTTCTACGTTAAGTTCCTCTTCAGGAATTTCATCTTCTATGTTCTCAGGTAACTGCGTCGTGAATATTCCGCTGACATCTCTGTAAGCACATAGCGCTTCTATTTGAGGCCGCTGCAATTGAAAATTAAGTTGTAACGCGACGATATGGATTATAATATGATTAGTTAGTTTCATTGCTTAACTTACGAATAGCAAATTCGCCGTTTGAGCATGCAACCTCGTAGCTCCGCGTCCTTCTCTAAGAGTCAGTAGCATAACTTGTCCATCCTCGGAAAGTAACGTCACGTAAGGATCCGCGCAACTGGCATGGACGATCGGACATCCGAGATCGATGGGCATGTGTTGAATCTATGAGCATTAAAAATTTTTACTCTACTGTATGCAACAAAATTAAACGCTATATGTACCTGTTCGATTCCTTGTAAGAGGCGTACGCCCATTTGTGTAACCTGAACAATGTATCTGTTCGAACCAAGATTCCCAGCAAACACTGTACTCCCTTGCGTACTAAAACCGCTTTGATCCACTTCGTTAATTTCTTGACCGGTTTGTAATATCTAAATGTATGTTATAACGATGAGTAAGATGTTATAAATATGTATAGAAGTGGGATATGAAAAAATATAGTACCATTGTTGATTCTTCTTGACTTAAAATCAGGAAAGCGTGACTTCCTTCCGCTTCAGGTTTTATTTGTTCATCGTTGTTTAATGCACCGATTACAGTCCACATATCTTCGCATCCTGGCAGTTCAAACGTAGTTACAACCTGCAATAAATTCAAGTGAACACATGGTCGCAAATATGGTCGTAAAATACAACGAAGTATAAAAGAGTTTCGTACTTGGGGCCGTATACAACGCTGGAGTACACAGAGCGCGCCGTTTTTACCATAGCCAGAAGTTGTAACAAGTTCAACGTCAGGGTCCTGATTATGCGAGAATTCTTCTGACAGGAAAGCTGGTTCACCCATAGATATGTTGCCACACGGTCCAATATTCAATAAACTGTCGCATACCTGGTTTAAATGTATACCGATAATTAATATTTTCTTTACATAATAGATTAAAAAAGAAAAATGAAGAAAAACCTCGAATATGTACGATGTAATTTGGATTGACGTATGCGTTTCACTTCCGTATACTTCTAACTCCTCTGGGTCTTTTATATCCAACACGTCAGACGCCATCCAATCTCCTATAAAATCCTGTTTCATCTTTTTCGCTGGAATCTCTTCAGTCTCGTTTTCTTCCAGAATTATCCCGTTATCATTTGTGTTTTGTAAGTTTTCTGGTTCCTTCTCGGTAAATCTTAGCAACAATGAGTTACCGAGACGCGACCCGAGAAACAGGTAATTATCCTCGCACATGCACACCTGTTGATATCTCTATTACTTCACGGAGAAACAAAATATGACGAAATTTTAGTTAACTGTACTTACACATGACGTTAAGACACTCGCAGCGGCTTTGTCAAAGTGAAAACCTCTCACTGAACGCATACTATCCGCAAACAGGGATAATACATACAACTCTCCACTTTTTAATGAAATTACTAAACGGTCCGAAGATATAAAAGCAACCTGAGAACCCTCTAGACTTATTTTTACTCCTTCTTGTGGCTCTATAATTAGGATGCATTAATTTTAAAATTCTATTCATACACTTATGTAGATATGAAATATATTATTTAATACTAACTTAATGGGAAATTCGTACTGCTTTCCGCCAAGTTATTTAACGATACTCCGTAAGGCGGTATGCTCTGATTCAAATAAATGAGAGAGTTGACTGCCATAATTAAAGTTCCACCAAGCGGTTTCTTCACTGGTACTGCCTGATAGCAATCAAATGGTAAGTTTGATACAGACCAAATTATAGGATGTACCCTTTGCTGAATATTCAATGATATCGCAACCATGGCACAAGTATCTTGCCTAACTGCAATTCGTCTAAAATTACACACGAATGTTATTTAAGAAACCATTATATCAGAGAATGACAATCAAAGGAAATAAACATACCCAGAGAATGTCCTCACTGGTTCATACAATATTAACAACGTCGGTTCGTAGTAACCATGTAAAAATTGTAAGTCTATTACATTGTCCATCTTCTCCTCCAAACTCTTTAACACGATCATGTATGATGATAATATAGGAGTTTTATTAGATGATACTTTTGCAGTATCCAATAAATCGGCATCATCGAGGCTCGGATCCTTTTTAAAAGGCAGTACCACTAATTTTCTACCGTATATTAACATTACTGCACACCTGCCTTCAGGATCTACTCTAACTATAGGAATATGGTGATGATTTGTCCATCCATCCTACAAACACAAATAAGACGTTCAAATCGGTTTTAATTATAAAATCTCATTCAAGTACTTCACTGTCAAATACCCGTATTTCTTCTTCTTCAAAGTAATGTAAAGATACTGTTCTAAGATCGTGAGTATCTTGCTCATATTCTACAACCGATAACTTTGCATCACGGAAGCTCAACAAGAGAGAATCCCTTTGGGATCCAACAAGAGTTACAGCTTGCATGGACATCACGTTCCCATGTAAAGTGTACTGGGACAAACATTCCAACTTCATCTTCGGTGGGCGTGACTCTGAAAAAAAGAGTCGATTTTATAAATGACACCTGCGCTTAATCCATATACTTTGTAGATTTTAAGTCATGCGTGATCAAATATACCCGTGTATTTCTCTTTCTTTGTTATATCCACATCGGGAATTAAACGAAACACTCGGATAATATTCGCGCCGGCTACCACGAGACATTTTTCCGTACGGTTGAAGAAATAGCACGTTATCGCGTGTTCCACGCCCGTAGCCGGGTGAGTACTTTTACATATGGAAAACATTTTCTTATAACGTTACAAAATCATATTCTCGAAAAATGTATACAAATTATTACACATGTCCTCGTTTTATTGTCATATGAAGTTATCTATGTTACTCTTCCACGTGAAGTTTATCATAAAATGTAGCTAAAATAAGAGAATAAAATCACTGCACAGGACACTAGGACACCAGATTGATCACAGCGATCCATGCGGATGGCATCCATGGATCGAGGAGATCGAGGACGGAGAATATGCCTCTCTACGAGCATTCTCATTCCATGATTAATCCATATTACGATTTCATGAATTTCATTTCGCAAAGGTGTCGATTTTCCCGATGACTGTCGCGTATTTACGGATTTAAATAAGTATACGTTACGCGAGAACGTGAACGTGCATTTTGTAGAGATTTTTCTTATATCGCCTTATGGGCCGTCAAATTTCGGATCATCTTTTTTATCGTTTGTAATATTTGAAGAGGTTTAACCTAGGGTTAGCGTATTTGTGGATCGGGCTGGTTCATGTTCGAAGACAATGTCGTTATTTAATAAACCGAAGAGAAACATCCGTCGTCGGCCTTTCAACGACGACGACGAAGATAATGAAAACAGGATGGAAGTGGAGGACGCCCAGCCTGTAAAGTCGAAGGCAAAGAAGAAGGAAAAGCCAAAGCAGACGCTCCTCAGTTTTGGAGAGGAGCTGGACGAAGGTAATTTTTCCAGCATGCACGCATACACAAATCATTGATGTTTGTTATAAGCCCAGCGTGTTTCATAAGATTTAACTAATTTTTTGAGCAGGTTTGAAGTATTGACAGGGTAGAAATTCTTATGTTCTTTTTATCTACAAAAAGCTCTGACGTCTAATGTCATGTTGTCTTGCAGCGGACGATGGGGAAGTCTTTAAAGTGAAGAAATCGTCGAGGAGCAAAAAATTGATGAAACAGCTTGATCACGAGAGGAGAAAAAAGAAAGGTGAAGAGAAAATGCAAGTGGACTCTGAGCAAGCGAACATGTCCATTAAACAGGAAAAAGATTTAGAAATAAAGACAGATGATCTAGTAGTAAGCTATCTCTGTGATGTTTATTATTATTAGAATTTCTCTCAGATTTATATATCATTCTTTATATACCAAACTCGACATTTCATTTCTGTGTTTAACATTCACTGAAAGTATGCACCAAATTTATCACATAAATACACTTTATTCACGGCTTACCTATAATAGCCACTTTATTCCCTCAAAGGCAGGACAAAAGTGGCTCTTTTCTCACGCATATACTTTATTTCTTCATTTTGCGGGAGATAAAGTACTTTATTCCTGCTAATTCTTGGTTGAGTATACGTCCCACTTTTCAAGAAAATAAAGTGGCTATACAGTTAAGCCATGAATAAAGTCCTATATGCAACAGGGGAGTAAAGTCGATCATTCCCTTGGGTGATTACAGCAAACCCACCCGCAGGAATAATCCATGACTTTACTTCCTTAGTGCATAATGTACTATTACTTTTACGTGTTATACATTTTAAAAATATGCAAATGTTTTAAATTGTACACGAGACGTGACTCCATTGATATGACGAATAAGTAAAACGCGACCACAACCTATTAAAATACAACTGTATTACAACAATATAACATCAATCGTCATATAGGGAACTTTAACATTACGTTGTAGCAATGTTTTATTTTTGCAAGGCTATAACTTAATACGAGATTATATTAGTGCAAATCTACAATTTTTTTAATGTGAATAAGAATGCTTATAATAACTGTTGACCAATTAATTCATTATATTATCGACTATCTTATCGGGAGTCGTATTAATTAAACATTTTTTATTACCAGGTTAAAATAAAGAATACTGGCCCCTTGATTTTAAATGGACGAGCTGCACTGGCAGCGGGAAAAGACGATTATACGTCAGACGAAGAGGAAGACGATCCACGCGGTCATAAATTCAGGAGGAACACGGACAAAGCCGACACAATGAAAATTCTTCTTGAAAGTACGTAATCATTTTAATACCATTTCACAGCCACTTTTTATATTACAATCAATGTTATTTTTCTAAAAGGCGGTTGTATTCCGGATGCTGCAATGATTCATGCTGCTAGGAAGTGCAGGCAGAAAGCAAGAGAGTTGGGAACTGATTATATTCCTATTGAAGAACAGAGGTAATGCTTATTACATATGATTTTGATGCATTATTAAAATGATTTATTGTGCAAAATATTTAGCAAGGATGTTACTGTTTCTAGCGAAGACAAAAGCAAATCGAGACTTATCAGAGAAGAGGATCACGATAGAAGCGATGACGATGATTCACAAGATCGAATTGACATGACTGTTAACACTGAAGCCCGCGATAAAGAGAAGAGGAGGGAAGCGTTCCTTGCTTCTCAAGTTCCAATAAAACGTTAGTTTCTCATTATTATTTTATCTAGATTTAATTTCTTCACATAATTATATTGAATGTCTCTACTTCTCCAGTATCTGATGACGAGAGCGAACATGAAAACGAAGAAGAAGAATGGGAAGCTCAACAAATTAGGAAAGGTGTAACAGGCGCACAGGTAACGTGTAATTTCTACTTGTAAACTTATGGTTCATATAATGGTAATAGATGTCATCAGAATTATATTTACAATGAAACAAACGTTCAGATAGCGGCAGCGCAACAAGACTCTATGATGCAACAACAATATTCAATGGGTATGAATCCAATGATGGGAAGTGGGATGTCATTGGAAATGGTGATGATGCCAGCTCCACCGCCTCCTCCGTCGATTCAGCCACCAGACCCAACGAAAGTAGTACCGATCACTCCTCAAGAAGTCGTTAACAAAATGCGAGCAAGGTGGTAGAAGCTAAATTCAATTTTTATGGTGCAATCTTTTTCACAGTCTTCTTTATATGAAAATATTATTTGTAGATTGGAGAGTTTGAAAGAAGTATACCGGCGACATCAGTTAGATCAGGACCGTTTAGAGCAAGAGTTAGGACAGACAATGAAAGAACTGGACGACGGTGAAACCCGTGCACCGCAGCTTGCACAACGCTTCAGATATTACCAAGAGTTGCGTGGGTATGTCACTGACTTGGTAGAGTGTCTTGATGAGAAGGTGGGTTTATACGCTGTCACGTTTTTTTATGTGCACTGGGGTTTTCCATGCAATTTTCGGCTGCTCAATTATTCAGCCACATATAAATAATGCATTTTTCTTATTAAATAAATTGTAACATGAAACAGATTCATTTCTCATATACGATTACGTTTTCAAAATGTAGTACAATAATTATATTTGAATAACGATCACTTTATCATTTACACAATTTTCTTATTATGTGTTAGACGAAATTATATATTAATATTTTATTCGTACACAAAATGCTTAAACGAAGAAAAATGCATATTGAAAAATAAATACGTATATGGAAATTAGAATGCATAATGAATATTTGCATTGCCGGGGGTCTGTGTATCTTCTCTGTATAAAAAAAAATTATTTTACCATGTAGTAAACGTTATTTTAAGTATATTAATATGAATTGAAAAGACAAATTATTTTCTGTGGTGAGTAAACTGATATTAATTTCCAATTTTCTCAACGAAAGATATTCAACGGCTGAGGAATTGCAGATTGAGTTCCAGAAAATGTTATGAGCACATTATCTTTTATCATCCAAAAATGATTAAAGCCTTGATATTTATGTTAATAAACATGAGAACATTTTCTGGAATGAAAATAATTCCCAAAGTCATTGAGTGAATTCAATGTGTGAATGTTAACACGTAACTTTTTTGTTAGCTGCCGCTGGTCGTTGGATTGGAGCAACGCTGGTTAGAACTATACAGCGAACGTGCGGTTGAACTGATGGAGAGGAGACGGCAGGATACAAGGGATCAAGCGGAAGAAATTACAACAGCTGCAAGTCAGTTATTTTAGCATTAATTACGTACAGCTATTCGTTCTGAACTTTAGCAACTATTTACCTCAATAATGACTTCTTCGATTAATATACAAAAACGAATTGTTTTGAAAATTACAGGAGGGCAACCGATACGTAGAGGACCGGAGATCGAAGCTCGTATTCGTCGAGCCACGGAAAGAGAGGGAAGACGAGCTCGGCGGAGAAGAGCCAGGGAATTAGCTCCCACATTGCCAAAACATATCGACGGAATGTCTAGCGACGACGAAGTTACCGAGCAACAAAATCTTGCGTTTAAGCAAACGAAAGGTTGTATTTTAAACTATTAACTCCATGCGTTTATCGTATATGATTACGTGTAGATATTTAGTCGTATATTGCAATTTTAACTGTGTTCTTTATCTTTAGACGAGATCGACAATGAAAGTAAAGAAATATTTTCTGATGTCATGGACGAATATTGTACAATAAGAGGGATACTTTCGAAATTAGAATCGTGGAGGGAAACTGACAGAGATGCCTACATGGAGGCTTACGTCTCTCTATGCATACCGAAAATCATTTCTCCTATCGTCAGATTGCAATTGCTCACATGGAATCCCATTATGGTACGTTCACAAACTTTTATACAAATAACATATTTAAACGATAAATAATGATTTATGATTGTTTTTTTCGTTTATACTATAATATAGGAAAGCGCAGACATTGAGAGGACGAAATGGTACAATACATTGCTTTTGTACGCGTTAGACGATAAAGAAACGGAGGAATCATTGAAAGCAGATCCGGACGTAAGACTGGTACCATATACAGTTGAAAAAATCGTTTTACCGAGATTGACGTGTAAGATTATTTTACATACCACGATTAAGATTTTATTTGAGAATTGTATATACACGCTAACATAAATATTTTTTTCTTTTACTTACAGCTATAGTCGAACGAATATGGGATCCCATGTCTACGTCACAGACGTTACGACTTGTGGGAACGGTGAATCGCCTGATCAGAGAATACCCAAACTTGAACGATACCAGTAAACCATTGGAGACGTTATTTAACACCATACTGGAGAAAATCAAATCGGCAGTCGAAAATGATGTCTTCATACCAATTTTCCCGAAGCAGTGAGTATATCTCGCATACGTTCCTTCTTTTAAATGTTTTTTATATGCATTACAATTGTTAATGTGACATTTCAGAGTGCTGGACACTAAGCATCAATTTTTTCAACGACAGTTTGCTATGGCTGTGAAACTTTTAAGAAACTTGTTAAGCTGGCAAGGTCTCCTTGGAGATACGCAATTAAAAAATCTAGCACTTGGTTCGTTGTTAAACCGGTACCTTCTAGCGGGTTTGAGAGTATCCGTTCCCACCGATGCTTTATTTAAAGCAAACATGGTGCGTTGCTGTTTATAGATATTTATAGATGTTTAGATTTGAGATTGAAGTGTTTTTTAATGATATTGTGTGACTGCAGGTAATGAGCACACTTCCTCGTGCCTGGCTGCAAGGCGAGACGATAGAACATCTCAGAATGTTTGCTACGCTCATTCAACAACTTAGCGAACAATTGGATCAAGCGAACCCAGCGCACAAGTAAGTAAAAGTCTTATAATAGTTTGTGTTGCCTTGCGCTTATCTACGTTAATAGAAGAAAAACCGCGGTAGACAGTAAAAAAGTTAAAAGGGTTGCATTTGACATTTCGATATCTTGCACGATATTAAATTACGAGTCGTGACGTCTACGAATTACATGTTTATTATTCACTTTTGCAGCGAAGCCTGGGAGTATTCGAAATCGATTTTGAAAATAATCAAACCATTATAATAATGTATCACTTATATATGCATTTCTTAAACGATACTTGCTGGTATTTTTATTTCATTAATAAACGTCTGCTTATAGTTTTATACGCATACTGAGAAACTCCTGTACATGGTAAATTGCAGTACAATTAGGCATGTAATATATATACATATATATATAAAAGTGTAATTTTGTATAGGAATAAATTAAATAAGATTCTATGATATAGCACATTTTCCACTAATAATTGTAAATAAATGAATCTAGAAGTTACATTGAAATAAATATGTAAATACGAGATTGTGTTGAGCTTTCCTACTGTAGCTGAAGAAAATAAAGTTCATATTTTTATTATAATGCATTCAGTTTCATTTTCCTTCCAGCATTAAGTTATTTAGTGCTACTCGTCTGTATTAGTCGCATGCATCACATTTTGTGATTGATACTAATTGGAAGAATTTAGGTATATATGATCAATTAAAATTAAATTATTCTGATATTTCGAGTTATTATTAGACTAAATATTATTATTTAAGGAAGATCGAGCGTTGCGCGACTTCTACATCGCGCAAAAATACACCGAGAATATGTAATAGGTTGATTTATACGATTGAAGATAATTTAGGTAGGAGATAAGTTTTACTCACACAGATGGTGAAGACGTGTCCATGGGTCACAGCGATAGGGACAGCAAGGGTCATCTCGTGACTTTTATGAACTCAGTTCATTTTTGTTAAGCTGCCGTCGCACACCATGAGAGTCACAGGTACTGAATAAACATTATTATTTATAAGTATTACTAACTTTACGCTAAATTATCTATTAAGCATATTTTATCATCGATTAATAAATAAATCTTTCTTAATTCAAGCTTTTAATTGCTACGTTTATCAGTATCTAATATAAAATTATATCTACTGTGGTGAAATGGTATCTTCATATGCAAAACGCAACGTAATTCTATTTACGTATATTGAAATATAATACATTTCTGTTTACAGATATTAATCATGCGTTGGAGGCATTGAACAAAATTGTACTTTTGTTTTTATTCTTCTGTAACGTAGACGTTGCAAATGGTATATTTCAATCAGGGAAAGAATACGTGTATTCCTACGATGCATTTTCGAGCTCTGGCGTCGTGTTACCATCCAGTGCATCATCTTCATGGGGTTTCAATGGGAAGCTCAAAGTCCAAGCAGTGCAAAACATTGTTACAATGCAGGTATTGTTTTGCTTGTGACACTTGATCACATTAACATGCAGGGTATATAAAAACTTGTTCACATTACTTGATATTTTCGTGAAGTTGGAGTCATTGAGGATGAATGTATGGAATGGTAAAATAGACGATCAAGGAGAGAGTCAGGACGTTCCTGAAGACGTGGCTGATCTTTTGAAACCGTTTCAACTCGTCTATAATAATGGTTTTATCGAAAACTTTAGCACAGAAGCTGTGTCTCCTTGGTCGACAAACATAAAGAGGAGTATAGCAGGAATTTTGCAATTAGACTTGCCTGCTTTACAGAAGGAAACGGCATTTCATTCGAACGAAGTAAGTTTATTCCATCAGAAAGAACTAACTATAAGAAAATATATGGAGTCTACTTGAAATCTTGATTTGTAGAGAAACCATTACGGCCAGTGTAACATTGAATACGTAACTAATTCTGAAAAAGAAAACGAATTGCTAATAAGAAAATTCTTTGATCCCCGAAGCTGCCTCGGTCATCCCAATTACTTTTGGTCGAACGTTCCTAAAATCTTATGCCCAAACGGGGATCAAGTACGTATACGGCTGTCAAATTTAAGTAATTGACAATATATGTAATAAAAATATAACATATATACTTAGAATCCGTTACTGAAGTCCAGCGAGAGATTGTACAAAGTAAAAGTGAACGGGTCTATAAACGAGATTTTATTTGTTAATGCTTCTGGAGGCATATATCTACAACCTTTCCAAAGTTTTGGAGAAGCACAGTTTCATTTCACGCGGTACGTATGAAATAATGTTTATTGATAATACAATAAAAATCAGTATATTTTCATATCACTGAAAAATACTATCACGTGTCTTTTTATTCCTTGGTATACAGACAGGTCTTTAAATTAATTTCGGTGAAAGATGCAGTGAATAAAATACCTGTTAAAGATTTATATTACAAAGTTTTACAACATGAACTTCCTGAAATTGATCTCACGCAAGGCAGAGGTACTCCCGATAAGAATACTGTTATTAAATCTGTAAGTTATTTATGTCTCGAATAAACTAATAATAATAATAATAATAATATGGTTTACTTNTGCAGTGAATAAAATACCTGTTAAAGATTTATATTACAAAGTTTTACAACATGAACTTCCTGAAATTGATCTCACGCAAGGCAGAGGTACTCCCGATAAGAATACTGTTATTAAATCTGTAAGTTATTTATGTCTCGAATAAACTAATAATAATAATAATAATAATATGGTTTACTTATTGATGATAATTTATATTTCATAGATAGGAACATTATTAGACCGATTAAGTCAAAGACTCGAGAATCCTGGCTTAGACACGGAAACTGATAATCTGCATAATACAACGATCAGCGTGTTACTTTACTACCTGGGCATGTTAGACACTGTTGACTTGCGTAATTCTTATGCAAGAATTTCGGGAACGAGCTATAAAGAGGAGACAATAAGGTGCGCAGGAATTTGAATAATATCGACACGATCATATCAATATTAAGAGAACAAAACTAAATATTCTTTTGTTTTATTATAGAAATATGTTCCTCGAAGCTCTCCCTCAAGTTGGTACAAAAGAGGCTGCCTTTTTCATACTAGAGTTAATCCAAGATAAAAAAGTATCAGATATGTCTGCGATTCAGCTTCTTACTCAATTACCATTTCATATACGTAAACCTGACGTTCAGTTATTAGTGAATTTACAAACGTTTTTAAATCTACCAGAGAAAATTTCTACTGAAGTTCAAAACACTGCCATCCTTGCATATGGCACGCTGATTTATAAAACTTGTTTGTTATACTGTCCGTATGAGATGTTGGATGATTATGTACGTTTGTACCTTGATAAATTCACAGGTATGTATCGGGTATCTAATTTTATTTTTATCACGATTACTTTATTATTGAAACAATAAATGATTTATAGAGACGCAGGAATACGAGAAGAAAATGATTTGGCTCGAGGGATTAGCAAATATTCAATTAGGCAGAGTAGTCGAATTCTTGGAGCCGATCGCAAGCGGTAGTAACGCGGAATCGCGTCACTTTCGCGTTCTCGCTGCATGGGCATCTCTTCCGACTGCTCCTTTAAGGCCCGATGTCGTAAGTACAATTAAAACTATTGAACTTTTGCACCCCAAATAAAATTATTGAACATCGGCTTTCGTAGATATATCCTGTGTACTGGCCAATCTTAGTTAACAGAACTGAGCACCTAGAGATGAGAATAGCAGCATTGACACTGCTAATAGCTTCTAGTCCTACACCAAGCAGAGTGATATCGTTGTACTGGTACATGCAGAGCGAACCCAGTCAACATTTGTACAATTATTTTTATACCATTTTAAAATCGATGGTGCACACCACTCATCCGTGTTACGTTCATATGTACGTAGAACACTAATTTATATTCTTTGTCGTAATCATGAGATAACACGATTTAATCTTAAATTTAAGTGGCGTGATAGCGGCACAATTCACGCGAGTACTCCGGTCACCAGGAAATAAATATTTAATCACCGGAAATTATCTCTTTGATTATCAAGATACGTACAGAAAATTCGGCGCTATGATTCACGGTATTGTTATCGCGAATCCTTTAACGAATATACCTGAAGTATTGTATGTAACGGTGAACACGTACGGAAGTGGAGTTCATATAAATCACGTATCTGTAAGTATCAATCATATGCTTAAAACAATTTAATTAAATTTAATTAATGTTATTATCGAAAGCTGGCATTCTTTAATACTTTAAACATTGTGTACATGTAGTTATATATTAAAGCTGAAGGTCTTCTGCATTCGTTGTCCACGCATCAAGATGGGCCGACGCAAGTGAAGGATATATTAAAACAGTTTAAATTAGACCAAAGACAAACCGGACCTGTACACTTGGAAATAATCGCACGCATTCAGGAGAAAACGGTTTTATGCCTTCATCTTAATGAAACGAATCTCATTAAGGGATTCAAGTGTAAGTTATTCTGTTCGGATTCAAATTCATGGAGTGTCCCCTTCTTATTTTTAACATAATGTTTTTAGATCTTTCCTCGTTGCCTGAAAATGTGTATCACATATATCAAAATATGGAGTTCCACGTTAATCACCAACGTATTAACGTTCCATTAATTACGGAATCGGTACAAGTCACAGATCTGGGAGCGAACGTAAGATTCGCAATTACCGCGACATCGTTATTCTCGATGAGAGGAAACTTTACCCGTGTCCCACTGGGCCGCAACAATCACATCATATTACGGTAAGGAGAATGTCTTTAATCATTTGTTTCTCTTTAATGAAAATCTTTTTAACATTTTCAGAACATCTATCCACAAGACAGAAATAATCGAAAGTTATAATCCTTTAATTGATACGTGGCACACTGCGGAGCGGGCACATTCCATTCATGGATATCTTCCGATAAACATTACACTTGGCTTTGAGCAGCGCCCGTTTATCTCATATAATACTCCGAAAGGTATAATATATAACATATTAATAATATTGAAATACACACAAAATTCGTTACATGCTATATATTTTTTAGAACATCTCAAGATGGGTATCACAGCTCATGCCAGGACATCTACTAATATAAAGGGAGTAGCCATCAAGTCGAAATTAAATCAAGTTTGTCCCGGTTGCCCCACTTTGTACATAGTTACGAAATCGCCAGCGTACGAACCACAGGTAAAGATTATTATCGAAATTCAGTACATAACTGTTTACTGGAATGTGCATTAATTTTTTCACAGACGGTAGATCTATTCCAAGCAGAGTTAGCAGAGCTAGGAGGCCAAATGTACGTCAAGCTTTTTGACTGTGAGAGTGTCATATCGCGAGAGAAATTAATTCGAGATGTACTTTCCTCACACCGAGCCAATTATCCGTAGGTGTCAGCACATATTTTTATTATTAAAATAATGAAGGTATCCTGAATTGTATTTTAATCTTCTTGCAGTATTTGGCCATTCCTGGAATTTGCATTTACAGCTCTTCATTTCCTAGATTATTGCACGTACGTACCACCGAAAGGAAGTTGCGGTGTAGCTGCCTACATCAGTACATTCGACGCGCAACGCACTCAAGTTAGTATATTACAATATTTTATAGTTTAATATAATGGATTAATAATTTACTTGCTTTAATTTATTAGGTAAAGCTCGAATACAATAAAACTCCAAGTCATCACTTGCTATCGTTAACGCGTCGCGATGCGGAATCGTCGCAGATTCTTCAACAGTGGAATTTAGCTGCTCTCTACGAGATTACTAGTTGGATGTCAGATGGGATTAAAATCAAGGCAACTAAACTTGTGCCAGGGCAAAAGGTCTTAAAGGTAAAGTGTGCAGCTCTTAAAAGATACAGCACTTATGTTCGGCGATTAAATAATAACGTTTCTTACTGTTCAGTTTTGTTTAGAAGCAGAGAAAGAGATGCCTTGGGAATGGGATTTCTTAAGTACTAAGCCCAGTGATCCTGCCAGGATCTCTTTAAATGCCATTTGGGGATACTCTGACACAGCGAAGGGCAAATGCAGTGGATCTTCGATCACATTGAATTTGCTTGGTGAAATCAGTAATGATCAATTACGAGATTCTAAAAAAGCACAGTGGCCTTACGAGGAGTGTCGAAAACAATCCGAAGGAAAGCGCTTCACGCCGTATACCGATGCCTGTTATGAGGCTTCGAGGGAATTATCGACTTTGAGAAAATATCAAATCATCGCGCAACACGAAAATGTATGTTCATTTACAAGTTACAATTTTACGAGTTAAAACACAAACAATATAAAATATTTTAATTGCGTGGTTTCAATTAGGTACCAGAACAATTAGTGAGATTCGGTTGGAAATTGCGAGCTTTTTATGATTTAATCGGTGGAAATAGTAGCGCTTACCCTGTTTCCAAAGGATTCGTTGTAACAGCTACTTTTCCCAACGAATTAGATACTGGCGAACTGTCACTGAACAATGACGTAGTATCCATTGAATATAATTATAACATTATAGATTACTTTCTAACTAGGACCAGAATCCACAAGTATATGGACTTGTCAGTTTTAAAGGCTTTCTTTGGTAATCTTTCTTTCTTCGTAACTCGTAATCATATCAGAACTCCTCAATTTCCTTTATTCGATTATACTTACTTAAATTAATCAATTCCAAATTTAGGCACGTGTATCGTAACACCAGACTATATTAGATCGATCCACAATGTTACGTATCCGTTCCCTAACAAACGGGAAGTCTTATTGCTAGGCCAGTGTTACCACGAGAATCCAAAGTACGCGCTAACGGCCCAAAATGATTTATACGGTGTCAACGTCAATATGTACGATGAGATAGACACAGTCCGAATCGTACCTGATCAAACCGGTGGCACGTTGTACAACAAGACAATGCATATTTCAATCCCACAAAGTGTTCTGTTTCACACTTTGGGTACAAAAAGGTAATGCACAACGCAGGACATCACGATTACAAAAATTAAAGTTTTATAGCGTATGTTTTACACAGAATTATTGTTACATTTCAGGGTGAGATTCGACAGTAGTACTACAGACGTAATAATTCCTAATCTCTATTTATACATGCACTGGACGCAAGAACAGATTCTTTTATTCTTTCCGACGTATCTGTTAGAGTTTAGCTGCGGATTATGTGCACTACGCACTTCGAATACCGATAATTTATATGAGAAAGTATGATGTATTACTTATTTATAACAATCTGTTTAACACGATTAAACCCGTGTCCAGGTGATTTGCTTCAACTGAGTATGTTACTACAAATTAAGAGTAATGTCTTTATTAAAGGAAATGTACGTTTTTTTTATAAATATACTTTAGATCGAAAGTATTTTTTCAGATATAAAATTAGGACGAAAAGTAAAAGTAGAAGGACTCTAACAATAAAGGCATTCGTTTATAAGGAAATCAGTTTATTTAACAAACAATACAAATGGACGTAAATGGTGGAAAAATATAACACAAATTTACTGTTTCGATAAATATAACAAAATAAGAATTCTTACTATCTTTCAAATGTACTTATTCATTAATATAAAGCACACAGGAACGTTTTGCTTCAGTTATTAAATTTACCTTGTTGCGAGACATACATCTAAATGTTCGTTCATTAGAGTGTCTGTTATCAGTTGCATACAAACGGGGCAAGGATATTTGTGATCCTGCTTCTTCGGTTCTAACAAAGGCAACGTTTCGTCATTGTCAGTTTCCATTAGCAAAGTTGACTCGTCATACTTTTTTGATTTTTCCAAAGGCAGTTCTTTGTTATAATCATTTTCTATTAGAAAAGTTGACTCGTCGTTGAAAACATCTCCAATACAATCCTCTAAATGATCGTTCAATGATGTTCCGATAGGAATAAGTTGATTACACACCAAACAACTGTGTGTGGTTTTAATGATTGTATCAAATTTCAATGGAGAAGAGCGAGAATCTTTACTTCCTCTGAGAATTGGGGAATTAGATAAAGAAGAATCATTGTTATCAAGAGGAAGATTTCTGTTCATATTCTCTTCATTTACGTCAATAGAATCATCTAACATAATAATGGTATCATCATCGTTTCGATCGTCTTTTCCCAAGAGGCACTTATCAAGATGTTTGTTTATATCTGCGAGATCGTACATTTTATTGCAGATAGGACAATTTGCTTTCCCAGGACCGCATACTCCATCGTTTTGTTTCTTGCACAATTTTGGTTGCGTGCATGGACATGCGTCCGTAGTATTTTTTCTCTTTTGTCCTATCAGAGAATTACTTGGCCCTTGGCAATTAACGCCATTACTTCTACTTTTTTCTTTAGTTTCAGTACTTTTATTCGTTCTCATTAAACAAGAATCCNTCCCAGGACCGCATACTCCATCGTTTTGTTTCTTGCACAATTTTGGTTGCATGCATGGACATGCGTCCGTAGTATTTTTTCTCTTTTGTCCTATCAGAGAATTACTTGGCCCTTGGCAATTAACGCCATTACTTCTACTGTTTTCTTTAGTTTCAGTACTTTTATTCGTTCTCATTAAACAAGAATCTACGTGTGTATTTATTTCATCCTCTGATACAAACTTGTTACACAGTGGACATTCTAGGAGTTTGAGTTTTATTTGCACGTCATTTGATCCTTTAACATTAACAACTGGTTTATTTTCTACCCCAATCTTGACGTTTATATTAAAGTTTATATTTGTCGGTGAACTTAGGGTTTTCTTCGGTAATGCAGTACTTGTAGGTGATCCATTGTTGTTATACAATTTGTCCAACAAATTGCTGCGTCCTATATTGGAACCACCAAGAACACCTGAATGGGAGAATGATGGTCCGTCATAGGTTTTAGTATTACTAGTACTGCCATTCTTTTGCAAACTATTTGGGCCTCCTGTACCCCAACCGTGGACATTGTTCGTAGCATTTCCAAGCTTTTTGAACTCGTTTGTATTCGACTTAACACTAGTTGGAGTGACTGTTGCTTTCCTTTCAGTGTTAGATGGACGAGTTTTTAACCAATTAAGGATATTTGAAGTCTTGGTGAACTCATTTATATTTGATTTATTATTAGTCGGGGTGAACGTCGCTTTCTTTTCAGTTTTAGGTGGCGGAGTTTTCAACCAACTGAGAACATTCGATGGCTTGTCATTTTGAATGACAGGTTTTTCTTTTGGTTTATTCTTTGAACCTTTTGCTTTGTAATTCTCTGGCTCTTTAACCTTGATGAATTGCCCACCACAAGTCAGCAGATGTTCTCTCCACCAAAAATCATTTGGTCCTGGTGTGCGATTCATAGATCTACGTACCATTCCAAAATACGGAGCTCTCTTTTGGCAAGGACCATCACATCTCCACCAATGTTGCTGATATAACTTTACTTCCTCGTGAAAGCTATGATATATTGTTATTTTGGTTCCAGCTTCTTTATTTATCCTATCCATATGTTTGCAAAACTCTGGCCCATGTCCATCTCTGTCCCTGTTGTTATTCGTCAGGAACAGATATCCGTGAATCATTTCGTGTAACAAAGTTTCAACTAAGTCTTTCCTCGGCCTGAGTTTTAACAACGGTGCACTCAATGAAATTACACATTGTCGATTTCTAGGATGAAATGTACATATCCCAGCACAGCTGGTCATTCTAGGGCTCCACTTAACTTCTACGGGCAACAAAACGTTCCAAAAGTACTTTTGATTAAATTGCATAAACAGCGTATGAACATTAGGTGTTGGATCGATCAGTTCCAGAGTCTGATCAATTAACGTCCTCGGTTTATAATTTTCTTTACCCTTCTGCAAAGAGATCACAAAATTGTTATAATACAAGTGTCTATTTAGAAATATAAAATAAGGAAGGAGACCTACGTTTTGGGGTAAAACTGCATTTTCGGTTAGTCCGAGGCAATTTTGTTGTTGGTGTATTTTGTACGCCAGTTCAAGATCACGAAATTTCTGCGATCCGATCATTGTTTAGACTAATATAAATTAACGAAACTAAACTATATTTCATTAAATAGGAACTAAGTTTACACAACAAAAGATTGTAAGTTCGTTAGGTAAAGAATACGAATACTTCATCACTTCATTTGAGAAACTGTTATGTATTCAAATAGAATGAAATGAAACGGAAAACTTGTCATGTTTAAACAAAGTTGACACTGTGTTCCAGTGTTCTAAACATGACTCAGATGTGCTCATCAGATGATTCTAAATTGTTCTAAATTGCTAACAACTGGAAAGTGTCGTTGACAGTACGTGCCACGTGACACGTGAGCGGGAAAATAAAATGTTCATTTTAAAAAATACGAAGGTCGCCCGTCCGTTATGTCCGTATAATAAAGACGATCCTATAATCATTGTTCCGTGCTACCGTGGATCTATTCAACAAGTGCAGTAGAAAATAAAAATTAATTAAGCACGTGGCGCAATTACCGCTGAACGCGTGAATGATATCCCGTTCTTCTGATTCATTTAATTCGTGGCTACGTCGGCTACGTCTTTCATCNCATAGATGCCAGACTGAGGACCGGGAGCCATCGGGAATCAGCCCCTCCACTTACGCACACTATCGCACCGTGTCTGTGTGCTCCGAGTTCGGCTCAACTTCGGCTTCGTAGAGAGAGAAAGCGAAACATCAATCGTCGTCAGTCGGTTGCGCGCAACTTGGATTTTTGCCTCAGGAGCAAGAGCGACGGACTGATGTCTCGCCTTCTCTCTCTACAAGCCGAAATTGAGCCGAACTCGGAGCAGACGGACACGGTGCGATTGTGTGCGTAAGTGGAGGGGCTGATTCCCGATGGCTCCCGGTCCTCAGTCTGGCATCTATGCTCAGATGTGCTCATCAGATGATTCTAAATTGTTCTAAATTGCTAACAACTGGAAAGTGTCGTTGACAGTACGTGCCACGTGACACGTGAGCGGGAAAATAAAATGTTCATTTTAAAAAATACGAAGGTCGCCCGTCCGTTATGTCTGTATAATAAAGACGATCCTATAATCATTGTTCCGTGCTACCGTGGATCTATTCAACAAGTGCAGTAGAAAATAAAAATTAATTAAGCACGTGGCGCAATTACCGCAGAACGCGTGAATGATATCCCGTTCTTCTGATTCATTTAATTCGTGGCTACGTCGGCTACGTCTTTCATCATGCCACACGTCAGCAGTCTGCGCCCTCTGCTCGTGTTCTCGTATTTGTATATATGATGTGGATGGAAGATCGGCTTATGTAAAAATTGTATTAGGTTAATCGTACAGCGCATAACGTATCAAAATAATTCACCAAAATGGTAAGCGCTCGTCAATTATCGAATTTAGATCGCTGACAGCATACGCGAATCTCAAGAGACGTCTATCTCGAGACCGCTACTGTACGGGTCGCCACAGATGTCAATCACTGCTCGTGGTTCTTACAGAAATACGTAAAAAAATTGAAATGACTCCCAGGCTTAAATTTCTTCTCGTTGTTTTAGGTACTTATTGCTGCAGCGGTCTGTACGAAAGCAGGCAAAAGTAAGTACCGATCATTCTCTTCGACCGCACCTGTTTACGCGTGTGTGTGTCACACACTTCCAACACGCACGATTAATTATTTAATTGTCAAGCAATTATAACGTTTTCAATAGCTACGTAAATTATCGAGTACTGTTTCGTTCAATTGAATCGTGTAGAAGGTTCTATATGGTCCATGTGATTTGTATAAATTTTAGCTATTATTTCTCGCCAATTTGTGGAGATGACAAAGGCCAGAATAGAAGGTCTACTCGCTGCATTTCCAAAGCTGATGAGTTCTGGCAAACAGCATACATTTGTAGAAACAGAATCTGTAAGATATGTTTATCAACCCTTGGAGAAAGTATACATGCTACTAATTACAACAAAAGCTAGTAATATACTAGAAGATTTAGAAACGTTGAGGCTCTTTGCAAGAGTCGTAAGTATGCCAACTGACAGAGTCCAATTGTTCATATCCGTCTTTCTACAGTTTTATATACATAATCGATTTTTAGATTCCAGAATACTGCAATTCGATGGACGAACTCGAAATATCTGAAAATGCTTTCAATCTGATATTTGCTTTTGATGAAATAGTTGCATTAGGATATAGAGAAAGCGTTAATTTAGCACAAATTAGAACGTTCGTGGAAATGGATTCGCACGAAGAGAAAGTATATCAAGCTGTGAGAATGACGCAAGAGCGAGAGGCTAGAAACAAGATGCGCGAGAAAGCGAAGGAATTACAAAGACAAAGAATGGAAGCAGTTAAAAAGACTGGTGTCAAGGGTTCTGGATTCGGCAATTCGTATGGAAGCAGTAATAGCAACTTTACTCAGACTCCTAGCGTAGGAGATTCAGCTAACTCATTACTAGAGACGGTCAAACCGTCGTATACTCCAACACAGTAAGACATAATTCGACTTCGACGTAACATTAAAATTGACAAATTTTCAAATGTCGCTTCTTCGTGTGTAGAAAGCCTGTTAACTCTGGGCCGGGTACAATGAAATTGGGAGGAAAATCTCATGATGTTGATTCGTTCGTTGATCAGTTGAAAGAAGAAGGAGAAAATGTTGTATCGACACCTTTACCTGCGGCGGGTGTAAAGTCGGCACCGCTCACGCAACAGATAATCAATACCGAACCGTAAGACATTAATTAATTTTGCGTATAAGCACGATCGATCGATTTTGTACAAATGTTTCTTTTTTTTCAAGAGTTCATTTGCGACAAGAAGAGCGTCTCAACGTACGAATTAGTCGCGACGGTGGTTTGCAACACTTTGAACTGTACGGTTTAATAACGTTACATATTTCTGATGAAAAGTGGGGTAGGATCCGTGTACAATTAGAAAAGAAAGATTCGAAAGGGATCCAGTTGCAGACACATCCGAACGTAGACAAGGACTTATTCAGGACACGTGCACTAATAGGTTTAAAAATCCCTTCAAAACCGTTTCCATTGAACACTGACGTCGGAGTGCTAAAGTGGAGATTGTGCGCTCAAGATGAAACAGCAATACCTATTTCAAGTAGGAATTCATCAATTAGAAATTATGAACTTTACGTGAAAACTGAATTTATATAACGTAATTCTGATTGTTTAAAACAGTTAATTGTTGGCCATCTGAAAACGGAGAAGGCGGATGCGACGTGAATATAGAATACGAATTAGAACAAGTTAATCTCGAACTGAACGACGTTCAGATAAACATTCCATTACCGATTGGATGTAATCCGATCGTTAGCGAATGCGATGGACAGTACACACACGAACCACGACGAAATACGCTCGTGTGGTCTCTGCCAGTGATTGACTCGTCAGCGAAGTCGGGCTCGATGGAATTTTCAGCCCCATCTTCCACGCCTGCGGACTTCTTTCCTCTTGCCGTGTCATTTTCATCTAAAACGTCGTACGTCAATATTAAGGTGCGTTACATGTAATAAAAAATATTCTACTTTTATATCGGCACGTGCTTAGATATAATAATTGAGTAAGCATTATGCTTTACAGGTATCCGAAGTTCTGCTCGTGGAAGATGAGAGTCCAGTTAAGTTTTCATTCGAGACAGTTTTCTTTACTGATAATTACGAAGTGGTGTAAAGGTATCTATTAAACGATAAAATATAAATTTAACTACTTGTACTAAATATGTGCAAGGGAAAAATGAAGCAGTGTCCATTGGGATTAATTACCATCCAGGTTACAATCTTATTTTTACACGATCACTATTTTTTACCAATGGCTAAACGCTTGAACGCAGTGATTTCAATCAATAGATTTATACACTTTACTCATGGAATAATTCTATCAGTATACATTTAACGTCGAATTATTCAAGGAAATTCTATGCAGATATTTTATAATTGGTAAAGAACTGAAATTTTAAAAAGTACACTTATTCGAGTATTTCATTTTATTTACATTTCTTTTTAAACCGAGCATCTCCAAAGATTTGTACGACTGCAAAACTGTTCAGTAAAGGGGACAACGATATGCCATTCTAGTAAAGTTACGATATTATGAGTCTTTTCTAATCTGGCGCGAGTGCAAATATTCGATTGTTACACGTACGTTAATCTATTCCTTCAATTGTAATCGATGTCAAAGAGGTGTTCATTTACACGCGTGAAAGCAAAGTGTAAAGAAATATTTAGATACAAATTGATTTTGTATAAGTTGTTTCGCAATCTCGAGAAACTTACGTTTTCGCAGATTTAATATTTTATCAGACGAGGGGCGACGTTACCGTATGCGAAACAGAAATATTTTTTCCTACGCATACGTGCGGGCGTACATAGATAAATATTATTCTAATGATAGTAATCGTAAAGAAGTAATACATAATCTATATCTACGTTTTTAACAAAACATTAATTCAATCTAATAATTGTACTTTTCGCTATTTCCTTTTTAATAGTATTATTAGAGGCATTTAACATTTTTTAATATATTTTTTCATCCTTGAAGGAGCAAAAATATTTTTTATTTTTTATTTTCAAGAATGAAAAATATTTACCATTGCATACATCTCGCAGTTGTTGATAGGGAAAAGAGAAATAGATTTTTGTGGAACGAAGCAGAGGAAATAAATATAAAGTACTATAAATATTTGTACACAAAGATAATAAGATATATACATATAGGATGTAGATCATTATATTGATAGTTTTAAAAGAATTTTATTTCGACTCCAATTTCAGTAAGTAACGTAATAAAATTCATTTATCCTTCAACCTACTCGTTAAGTATGTATAAATAATCCACAAAGTTTCTGTACAATGTTTGTTCATAAAAGATCGAGAATATAAATCTCCATCGCTAATGACGCATTTTTAAACGAATGTTTACTATAATACAAATAATTATATAGAATTGAAAATAAAATTTGTTGAAATATTTAAATATAGAAATATAGAATACAATTTTTACAGTTCCTTAAGTCTGTGAAGTGCTCAATGTCATTAATACCACGTCTAGATTATGTACACTATTGCTTTACTGTAATATATCTGGTGGTACATTTGTCACTTGTTGCACCAAGTAATTTTCAATGACTGCCTTAGCTGAAAAATGATTTCAACAGATTTTCTTACACTCGATATTATGTATATGCCAGAAGCATTCGCTTTATAATCTTTGCTCTCTTACCAGTTAAGGAATTATTTAATACTGCTGCATGATAGGCACTTGTATTATACATGTTACGACGCGTGATATCGGCCCCTCTGGTCAACAATTCGTAACATACGTGAGGATGATCACCATATGCTCCATACATCAAAGGTGTATTCCCTTCCTTTAAGAATAACGACCGTATTGAAGCTTCTATGTAACAAGAAGTTTATTGCTGCAAACTTACTTCGTCGCTTGCATTACAATCTGCCCCGTGATTCAACAGTAACTTTACGAGATCGTGATGTCCATAAGCAGCTGCCAGATGTAGAGGAGTTTCCCCGTTGAGTCCACGATAGTTCTTATTAGCACCAGCCCTGAGTAATTGCCTCGCACTACCCAATTGGCCATATCCAGCAGCCCACATCAAACCAGTTAATCCCTTTTCGTCAGGTGCATCTACAGTACCTTTACGACAAGTAATTATTTAATAAATATGTATATAGTATTTTTCCTTTGGTCAAAGGTATGCATCATCATCGTACTTGGGTGTATATGGTCAGGTGTGAGTTCGCCTTGGCCAGCCAATGTGTGGAATGTAATATCACTGCCACCGTAAAGTTGAGGTATTTCTGTTTGTGTATTACCTCTTTGCAAATTAGTGAGCAAAGTAGGAGGCTGGAAAAAGCGTTTGGCTGAAATGCCCGTAGTATATCTTTTGTTTAAATGCCTTGAACGACAAGTACCTTGTACGGTTGGAAAGCACTAGTTCTCGTAGCGTCTTGCCAGGCTCCTGGAGCCCAATGCCATTTGGTTTCTATGGGTTCAGATTTGCATTCGATATTAACGTTTTCTAGTTTACAGATCAGTGGCCTTGGCCTGATACCAATCGTCGATTCTCCGACTGTTTTCGTTTCATTATTAGCAGCATCAGGTTTTTGTTCTTTGTCCTCCTCCTCCTCATCTTTTACGATTAATTCAGAATGGATCTGATTATCCATATTCCTAACAAGTTTTGTATTTAGATTACAATTCTATAACC
Organism: Ceratina japonica; assembly: GCA_019453355.1. Lineage (NCBI taxonomy): Eukaryota > Metazoa > Arthropoda > Insecta > Hymenoptera > Apidae > Ceratina > Ceratina japonica. Next base: position 74,888 of record SMSR01011108.1, on the reverse strand, counting down.
TGTCCCGTTCGACGATCACTAAAGTTCCCTAATTCCTTCGATACTATGATATAAATATTTTTAAACACTTTCGAAAGAATTTGATTTTAATTAGATAAAATACAATATCGTTTGTAACGAATTAATCTCGTAGTAAAATAGGCATAAGTCTTGTGTGGTTGTAACGAGACAAGATTTGAGTGATAAAAACCAAGTATACGTACACGAAAGATATTATAATACAAAAAGTCATGGGGAAGTTATGCTTCTGCTAACTGAATTTAATACATTTCGTATAATGAACGAATTATTCGTTTCGAAATAATTATTATTGTAACATGAGTAACTTTATCAGGTCTATAATATTTGAAAAGGTATTGTGAAATTATTGTTTTATTACTACTGTTCTATGTCTCGAGCCATTTAGAAGAATTCGTGTAGTTTAAACATAATTCTAACAAGTTTATTAGGAATGTCATACATTATTTTCAATTAACTGATGCACATAGAGGTTAATTATTACGTGCCGGTAGCGAGGCACATTTTTAGTCGAAGTAAAATCAGTACTGAATATTCTTTCCCGTGTAAACTTTCGTTCAATGTTAAATTGTGTTAAAAAATTCCCGATGAGAATATGACGTTCTGGATCGTCTGAATTAATACAAATTTATTTTGTTTTAGGCTATCAGACCGCTAAAAAATATAGATAATGCGTGCAAGCACGAGATTCTAACGAATCTGCATATCAGATCTAATAGACTTCCGGACGCATATTCATTTGTTCTTCCTTTAAAATCGGAAGATTATGACATAACAAATGAGCTTAGAGATATTATAAACGTTGACTTGAGCGACAGTCTTGATAATATTACAGTGGAAGGAAATGATGTACACTTTCAAATACAAAGAGACAAATATGTAAAGAGAATATTGGAAAGCAATGTTCACGGTGTTGCACCACCGTTAGTTGCTGACAATAATAAAAATGTCATAGTAGAATTCAGTTCACCGAACGTAGCCAAACCTTTCCACTTGGGGCATCTACGTTCCACAGTCATAGGGAACTGTATCTCCAATCTGAACAGCTTTTTAAAAAATCGAGTTACAAGGATGAATTATTTGGGAGACTGGGGCACGCAGTTCGGGTACATACATTTAGGGATGGAATTGGCGAACGTTGATGATATAGAAGTGCAAAAGGATCCTATTAAAATATTATACAATGCTTACGTTAATGCCAATAAAATTGCCGAAGGTGATCCAAGTTTGCATGAGCGAGCCAAAGAGATATTTACACGTTTAGAATTGGGAGACAACGAGATTTATGAGAATTGGCAAAAAATTAAACAATTTACTACCGTAGAGTTAGAGAATACATATAAAAGATTGAGCGTAGCTTTTGACAAATACGACTGGGAGTCCAAGTACACTGCGAAAAATATAAATAGGATAATTGATTTGATGGACAAAACGAACGTGTTAACGTTAGACGATCTTAATAGAAAAGTAGTTGTTTTAAACGAAGAGAAAACCGTTCCAATCATAAAAAGCGACGGTTCAACTTTGTATATAATTCGGGATATTGCTGCTGCTATCGATAGGTTTGAGAGATATAAGTTTGACGCTATGTATTACATCGTAGACTATAGTCAGACAGAACACTTTTCCAACTTGTTCCAAATATTGGATAAAATGGAATTGCCTTGGTCAGATAGACTGAGGCACGTCAAGTTTGGGAGAGTACAGGGCATGAGTACCAGAAAAGGTACAGCCGTATTTTTAGAGGATATTTTAAACGAAGCAAAGGAACTCATGAGACAGAAACAAATATTAACAACGAGTAAGTAATGATAATAATAAGCAATTGTAATAAAAAAGTATGAACTACTTAGTACGATATGTTTGAGATACGTCATTTCCTTCTAGCGACTAAAGTTAATTTGGACGAAATGAAGGGAACATCTGATATTTTGGGTGTTTCTGGTGTAATCGTTCAAAACTTGAAACAAAACAGAATGAAAAATTATAAGTTCAATTGGGATTCCATGTTCAATGTAAGTTCTAAGGACGATCCGAGATTTTTATTTAATTCGAGAAAATAAGTCTCTAATAAATCTTTTGGTATCAGATGAAAGGTGATTCTGGAATAAAGTTACAATACGTACACTGCCGTTTATGTAGCTTAGAAGAACAATCTGGCGCTACGCTAGTAACGGAATGCGATCCAAGTCTTTTAAGGGAACCAATAATAGATCATTTAATTATCTTAATTAGTCAATTCGATGAAATAGTACTGGAATCTCATCGAGAATTAGAACCGTGTACATTAACAGTATATCTATTTCACTTGTGGTCAGTATGAAAATCAATAATAAATATTCATGTAAATGAAAGAAGATTTTAACTTTATGCAGGTCTTTGTAACGTATGTATATTTTATTTAGCAAAACTATCAATATGCTTTGGCACGATTTGAGGGTGAAGGCCGAACCGAATAATTTGGCAAATCAGAGGCTAATGTTGTTTCACGTGGCAAAAGTTACTCTTGCTCAGGGAATGAGATTACTTGGCTTAATACCTTTGGAAAAGATGTAAAATCATCGAATTTTGATAATAAATCGTATACTTGAATAAAATTAACACACCGTATAATTGTCACCTGTACTATCAATCCTTAATTAATTCGTGAATTCACATTTAATAAATAACGAATTTATACGTTTTTAATTAATAATTTTATTAACTACTCGCTGTTTGTCGCATCTTTCCTATATCATATTCACTTTGCTGTAACATACGTTTTATCCTGAGATGTTTAACGAATACTTTACATAATTCTATGTGAATTTAATATGAAAAATTTCAACGTAAAAAGAAAGTCGATGGGCAAATTAACGTTTCTTCCAAGTGAATTTCCTACGAGCTCCTTCCTGACCAAACTTCTTCCTCTCGCGTGTCCTGTAGTCGATGGATAGAAGGCCAGCTAACGAAAACAAGTATACATTTTACTATTATAAATTGACAATTAATAAATGTTTGTTTTTATTAATACGAAAGCTATTATATATCGTATATGTGTATTGTACATACACGTATACGCGTAGACAAAGCGAACAATTTTTTAATAGTTCTACTCGTCAGCTAGAGATATCTTGATTTTTGAAACTGACTGATTGATATCTCGATTTTTGAAATTGGCTAATCGGATTGTCGCTCGATTTTTGAAATTGGCTAATTGCGAGTGCTGTGCGATAAGGCGTCAAGTGCAATTCTTATACTTGCATTAGAGGGACTATAAAAAACATTGTAAAAGGTTTGACACGAAATTTTTCTTACCAATTCTCATTTTTTCTATCATCTGTTCGTCGACGAAACATTGAAGTGCTTTTGAGATGCCGTGTCGAATAGCGCCTGATTGTCCCGTTGGACCTCCACCGTAAACGGTTGCTTCAACATCAACTTTTCCATTCATATGCGTAAAAATTAAGGGGAATATAATCTGAAAGCGAAAATTCATTCGATTAATCATAAATTGTACATGATTTCGACGACGTTCGATGAACAAATCATTTATATAAAAGTTAAAAGCAATGCGGTCTAAAAGTGAAAATTCACTCGGTTAGTAAGTGTATATATATCTTATAACTTCTACGTATGGACAATAAAATTATTATTTATGAAAAGGGCGCATCCATGATCTCTACGTGTATAAATGGTTGTTTGTCTTGAATTTATTTTCTGGGCTTTTTAAGAAAAGAATATACTATTTTTAATTACCTAATTAACTTGGAATACCTTACAACGATACATGTCTGTTATCAAAGTATATCGATTCTTGGAAACCCTCTTCTCCTGTTAAAACGTCGAGAAGCTAAACTATCCTTTAAAAATAGTACTTAATCTGAACGATCTCAGGACACTAGTCGTCAACTTCTTTATCAATTACTCAGTAATCGCATTTATCGCAACCAATCACAAGAAACGTGTCAACGAATCGTGCAAAGTGAATATTAATGAATTTTCACGGCTGACGACGAAAGAGCTTGATCAAAGGACGTAAAAAATGGGAAAATATTCCTCTCTTTACTTTCACTTTCACTTCCGGTTCCATGAGTCACTTTCGTCGCGATATTTAAGCTCGTGACATTTGCATACTTGGAAAGTTAAACGATCGACTCGTCCGATTTCGACTGATACATTAATCATCGTTACTTTCGTTCACGTTCACATTTACTAGGTAGACTAAAAACAGGCGTGTCTCTCCGAGATGAGGTCAAACTACTTTTGCGTGAGTCGGTCAGTACCTAAAGGTGTTCTCCGATCTCAATTACTTTTCTCCTTCGCCAGACTTTTCACAACACTCTCCAGCATTTTATTAGTATCCAACAGCTGCTCCTTGAGCGACTTGATACTATCCTCGTAGGATTGGAGCCTGTTGGCCAGGTTCTCGATGACTAGATGCAGATTCGAGTCGGAATACTCTTCGCCCTGTTGCCTCATCCACATCACGTGGTCGCTCAAACTGATGTTGTCGTCGTTCATAAACGGTATGTTCTTCTGGGCAATTTCGTAAGCGGCTTTCAAAATATCCTTGGGCAGCCGCTTCTCCAGAGGATTCAACGGCTTCACTACCAACACCCTCCTCCTGTTCTCCACGTTGATCTTGTGATCGGACATCCATTTTCGAAACGCGTACGGAATCGAGCTATTGTGCAGGACCATTTCCGTGAACAGAATCAATTTCGTTTGGCGTACGAGCTTCGTGAGGCCGGCGTGGTTCCTCAGACCTTGAATGTCGTGAACAGCGATGCCGACGAGCAGGTTCATCAAGATCACCGTCACGAACACGATGAAGAGCGTGAACAGGATCTGGGAGCACACCGAGAGAGGATGATAGATGACGAAAGGTCCTTCGGACTCCAGGCCTTGATCGATCTGGGTGATGAGCCCGTCGAAGTCCAGTTCTCCGGCCATCATCGCCAGTACTTTGATTAGACCCGTGAACGGGTTGCCAAAGGATGGTTCGCCGACGAAGATGACGCAGAAGCTGACCGTGAACCCTATCAGCAGTCCGGAGTAAGCGAGCAGGAGCTTGGCGAATTCGAACTGTATGTGCGTGAACATCGCGACGTAGGTGCCGAAGGCCGGGAGCTGGCCGACCATCAACATCAAGTTGGTCCACGCGCAAAGTATGGCGAACGCGCCGACATAATTCTGCCAGTCGTACGTGCGTCCCGTGTAAACGAAGGACGTGACGAAAACGCTGATGATAACGACGCCGTCGAGCACGTTGTCGATGTTTGAGAAATACTGCTTCGCGGACGTGTACACCATGAAGCCGAATATCTTTCTCGGAATGGATATGCAGGTGAAGATGAACAGCAGATACCACTGGATCTCGATCACGGGCCGCCTGAAGAGGAACCCGGATAGGCGCTTGCTGCTGCAGATTTTGGAGCTGCTGGCGTCGTCGTAATTGTAACACTTGTAAGCCAACGCCGTGAGGACGTACGTGGTCATGCAGATGACGGTCATAGCGTAGAGCAGTATCCTAAGTAAATAAAATTTCCTGATCTTCTCCCATTTTAGATGCAAGAAGGCCATTACCAGCGGATGGGACAGTAAATCTTTGCGACGTTCTTGTACGAACGTGTTGATGAAGCTGGTCTCGCACTGATTGCCACTGGGGAAGAGAAGGTCAAAGTGCAGCCTCATCTCGAACTCTCTGTTGTGAGGAACGGGTCTCCTGAGGGTTATAGAAGCGTCGAGCCGCTGTCGGAAGACCTGCAGAGATTCTGGTATCTTTCTGAGTATGATGTTCAAAGCCGACAGCCCCGCGCTGGTGGTCGCGCTGACGTCCGCCCCGGCCCAGATCAGCACGTCTACGCAATGGGACTGTTCGTTCAACGCCGCAACGTGAAGAGGAGTGAAGCCCGTCCTGTCCGCGGCGTTCACCGACGCGCCGTGCTTCAACAAGATCTCGACGAGCTTCGCAGACGAACGGGTGCTCATGACGGAGAAATGGAGAGGAGTTCTGTGCACGCGGTCCACCGCGTTGACGTTGGTACCGGGCGCGTCGAGCAGCAATTCGACGCATTCCAGCGACTGAACGAAACAGGCTACGTGAAGCGGAGTCTCGCACATGTGATTCTTCTCGACGACGCTCGCACCGCGTTCCAATAGTAATTTCACCATCTCGTCGGCTCCCGCCCTGATGGCGCAGTGCAAAACTGGCTCTACGACCTCCTGATAGAGATACGTGCTCGGTTTCGCGCCGTTATCGAGGAGCAGTCTTGCAGCGTCTAACGAGTTCCCGAGGACGGCGAAGTGAAGAGGCGTATAATGATTGACGGGGTTCCTGCAATTGATATCGACGCCGTTCTTTATCAAATGCTCGATGCAGGCTACGTTGCCGCTCAACGAGGCGGACAGAATGGCGTTCATGCCGGTGTAAGGCTCGACGTAGTCGAGTTTCACGCCTAACCGCTCCAGTTTCGGGAGCTGGTGCACCAGGCCTCGGTAGCAGAACCACAGATAAGCGATGTTCTTCATCCTCTCGCCCGGGGGTAGTTCGGGTAAGGTGTTGCACTTCTCGAATTCCAGCAGCATCTTCATCTCGGTGGTGGGAACGATGGACCACATTATCGATCTCAGGTCGTTCCCGTTGATCTGTGCCTGCCTGAACCCGTCGAAGTTGTCGTAGAACAGGGACTCGTCGGCGGGCGGCGGCGTACCAGCGTCGATCTCCACATGATCGGTCGCGGGGTCGATCAGCGGGCCGTTGTCGATCACGATCTTCTCCGAGCTGCTCGATTGCCGATGCCTGACGGATCTGAAGGCCGCGACGCATCTAGCCGACGAGAGGTCGTTCGGGGGGTCGTGCAGGTCCGACAGAGAGCAGTGCCTCGTCTTCCCTTCCCTCAACGGTACCCTTAACGTCTGCGTCGTCTTGTCGTTCACGGCTTCGTTAACGTTCGGCGTCGACACGTCCTCGTCGAGGTACGAACAAGAACGGCGACCTCGTAACCTGGTTAAGGAATAATGCCTGGTCCTTCTCTCGCGACCGGCCACCGGCTTCGTCTTCGATCTGGCGACATTTTCGTGCTCCTCCTCCACTGTTCCCGAGCAGTCGTCGAACGACAGACGTCGATTTCTCAGACTCGTCAACGAATAACGTCGCGGCTTGTGCTCGGTGACCGTGATCGTCGGCCCCTGCACGACGATCCTCGGTTCCTCGACGGTGTCCTCGTGCATCTGTTTATCGTCCATTGTCCGCTCGCGATATTATACTCGTTTCTCGGCCGGCAGACGGACCGACGAAGAAACTGCGACGTACCACACACAAGCGTACTCTCTACTATCGTGGATCACCTCGAAAGAACGTTCCAATCGTCATACCTCGGCCTCACTCTTTTCTTCGTTTATCACGTCACGTCCCAAAGTCATTTAGATCACTTTAAGAGAATGCTCTCGTCATTGCAGTACACGCGACTACCGGTGTCACTCGCCCGAGTGACTTATATTAGCTGCGGCGTATGGATTCGTTCTATATATAAGTACAGAGGAAAAGACACGCTTCCGTTCGAGGAGCACATACTCCTTCGAATGGGGACCTTGAACTTAAAAACTAAACTGGACACGGGTCGGACCCCGTTCCCACCCGGAGGCCCGTCGCCGCAAACGAACTTTCTCCACCGTGCTCACATCCTCCTCTCTTATCGCGAGCCTAATTTTTTTTATATCAAGGGTCGTTCGCTAAGTAAGAGCGGCTGCGAAACTCCTCCCGCCTCTTTGACCCAGTAACCGGTATAATTGAAGGTTCTGGTTACGCAATAATGCGATTAGCGACGATTATGTGCTTCTATCATACGCCGGTCGACGGTTTTTATCACACGTTTACTTTGCCGGACTCAATAAACAAACTTTTCGTCAATTACGATTTTCGCAAAATCGGCACGAACTCGTTCACAGAAGTATTCACTGCACTTGAACGTTTTTGTAATTAATATGAAAAACAGATTTGCATTGTTCGAACGTGACACGTTTGAAGCGAGTACGACGCGATCAAAGAGCGACGTAGCTGAAAGTCCAGGCGTTGCGAGAGTCCGCGCGGATATGAGCCTTTTTACGGATTCATCGGTCTTTAAGATGTTCCGCGAAATCTAGATAGGACTTGAAATTCTGCGTCCTTGTCGGGCACCAGTAACCGAGCTCTGTCTACTGTCCCGGTCATTCGGACTCGGATTTCCTACAAATTGGAACCGGTTCCAGCGGTACTCGATCATCGCACACGCCAAAAATTTATTTAATGTACTTTCCACTATTTTTTACAAATTGAAATTTCCTATATTTCCATACAAAAAAATAGAAAACATATGGCAGTCGACTAAACGGTAAAATCGACATTAATAGTACAGTTTAAGTTGCTGGGTCGGTTCGAGCTCGTCTAAGCAACTTTTTTGATCTTATCAATATTTCTGTATGCAAATTTTACATGGCCAAGCGTAGCTATCGAATCCGCGACGTGAAGCACACACCCTTGGAATTATATTTTCATGTTTAAATATAGGATTTTTGGCCGAAACTCTTTTCTAAATCGAGATATTAGATCATGGAGAGCTATGTATGAATTTTTTATTATCCGTGTATAATGTACAATAGTTCCAATCAAAAAAGTCGTAAAATACTATGCGATTAGCGATACTCGCCTCGTATACTTATTTTGTGTATGAAATTTATGAAAGGAAGGGTCAGAGCAATTTATATGAGAATTACGTTTAATTACAACGATGGATGAGGAGAAGCAATTGGAACTCGTAAAATCATCAGTCGAAATGCTGAAAAAATAATTGGCAGCCAGATTCCAAGAAGCGATCGTTAATCGTTTTCGCATGTAGGTGTAGCCGGTACCAGACATTTTTGAAGAGCATTTCTCACAGATCATCGATCAAGACTTTTTACTCGAACGAGGAAGCATAAGGTTTCCAAGAGCATCCTGAGAGACGCGTGGAATAAATCAACGAGCATGACGGATGAGAAAATTAATTCTCATTTACTAATTTACAATATAAAATAGTAGTGGACAGTGGAAAAATTATTTAAATTAACATATCGATTTGCATTCGCTCATCGTTTGACATTTCTCTGTTTTTACTTGCGAAACTTGTGATTAAACTTTGCAAAAGTCCTTCTAAAGTTGAGAAATAACACGTTTCTTGAAACCGCTGTGTGGTCAAAACAGTCTGGACACAAATTTCAAACAATTTCTTCAAAATTATTTCTTTTTATAATTATCGCGTAATGAATATTGAAAGTGGATTTTGATGATTTTTTTTACAAAATCAAAGAGGTTACAAGATACTCTTGAGAATAGTATGCAATTAATTTTGAAATCTTAATTGGCTGCAGACTATTCAATTTGCTTGGATTTGATTAGATGATCAAATACAACATAATCACAATTTATTACCTTCTTACATAAAGTAGTATTTTCTGAAAAGTGTTATTATCCTTTTATCGATCTTCTTACAATCGTCTAACGAGTACTTTCAAAGCACGTACATGGTACAAATTAACTTCTTCGCAACCATTTAAGACTCTATTTTTTGCTCGTATCATAGTGGGAATTCAAATCTGTTGGTAGAATTATTTTTAGACAGAAAACACTCGTGAATCTCAGGAACTAGTTTATTTATACATTCCTAATTACATAAAAAGTTTTCTCCAAAAATAGAATTTACATAATCGGATTATCGATTTAATTTATACAATTAGATTAGAATTATTTATACAATTTGAACAGTCATATAATACGTAAAATTAAGTAATAGTGAAATTTTTCTCGTTATATTTAACCGATTTCGTTGTCCGTTACTATAATTACATTTGTATCGTGGACGGAATATATCGATATATAGTAAATACAATATTGTACAAATATTGAGACAAACCTATACGTTAAACCGTTTCATTTATTCTGTACGAAACGATCGAGAATATATTTTTCAATCTCTTATCGTGGTACGAGTCGTTATGTAAATCACGACGTTCTTGGCACATAAAGAGTTAAAAATCAGCCGTCTCAAGCACCATTAAAATTCCGAAAAGTAAACGAGAATAAATTTCATGACTGAATCGCGGTGTTTCCATTCCATAAACGTTTCTTCGAAATTCGTTTCGTTTCAAGACGCGAGAATATTCGCGAAGTAGATTTGATCGATGATCTTCAACGATGATCCCACGGTTTTGATCGTCCGGATTTTCCACCTCGTAACTTTTTTCTCTTCCAAAAGATTACGTCAGACTCCATAAAAGAAAGATTATTGTTCGACTGCAAATTCTTATGCGAAATAAAAATAAAATGGCTTTTGGTGCCCATTTAAAAAATTAAAAAATGTAAAGCTTCTTTTAGAATTTAAAGATTCTGGTACACTTTTTTAACATTGCATGCACGCTTCGTATTTTCTGTGCAGTCAGCATAAAAAATAAAGCATAAAATTCACGATCCAATTATCGTAAATAGACTTTAACAATGGGAACGAACAATACTACTTTTTCATGCGCGACTGTTCGATATCGATACAGTATTCAAAGCAGCGTAGCGAAGCTACGGAGAGTGATTCAGACGATTCTCAAATTAAACTTAATTGTTCTTTTCCTTTTCCTTCACGTGCTCGTCGTTCACCAATGCCATCATGAGATCCTGCAAGAGTTCGTTATTCCTTTCGCAGATCTTCTTCAACTCGTTCAACTCCCCTTTGATCGAGAAATCGTCGACGGAAATGTCCTCTTCCGGCATTCGTCGACGGAACGTGGAATACGGTTCGCTCTTCAGATACGTGTATGCGGTGCTGTTGCTCTTCCTACTGCACAAGGTCCCGGTCAAGTTCTTCCGCTCCTTGGCGACCTTGTGCGCGGCGGCTAGCAAGTCGCGAGGCAATCTGGTCTCTCGCGGGTTCAAAGGACGCACGGTCAGAACGGCTCTCAAGGGCGAGGGCAACAGCAGAGCCGTCCATCGCAGAATCTTCGCCAGTCGCTTCGGCATCAGGCCCAGGAACAGAGCGGTCTCGACGTCGTAAATGAGCTTCGTTTGGCGAACGAGTTTCGCGAGTCCTGCAGTTTTTTGTAGTCCCTTTATGTCGTGGACCGCGATCCCGACCAGCAAATTCATCAGCACGATGGTGACGAACAAAAGGAAGAGCACGAAGGACAGCTGCGCGGACACTTGGAGCAGGATCCAAGACGTGCCGCCCGGGTCCGAAGACTTGCCGTCCTCCCCCTGGGGGAAGAACAGGTCTTCGAAGTCCAATTCCCCGGTCATCATGACGAGGACTTTGATCAGTCCGATGTGAGGACTGCTGAACGACTTCGAACGCGGGAATATCACGCAGAAGCTCGCGGTGAAGCCCACCAAGAGGCAGGCGTACGCCAACAGGAGCTTGAACACTTGCGCTTGGACGCTGGTGAACATGGCCACGTACGCCCCGAACAACGGCAATTGGCCTATCATCAGCATGAGGTTGCTCCAGCCGCAGAGCACGGCGAACGCGCCCACGTGGCTCTGCCAAGGGTACGTCCTGCCAGTGTAAATAAAAGACGTGGCGAACACGCTCAGGATCACGCACCACTCGACCATGTTCTCGGCCTGGGCGAAGAACTGTCGAACGGACAAGTAAGTCGGGATGCTGGTCAGTTTGCGGAACGCCTCGAGGATCGTGAGCACCATCAGCGCGTACCATTCCACCTCGAGGAGGGCCGGGTGTCTGTACAGAAAACCGTTTATGCCGGTGGTATTTGCACACAATGGCGGCCGAGTATTATCTAATTGGCCGTGCGACTCGTTGTAACAGTTGTGCGCCAGAGCAGTCATTACCCAACCAGTGAGTATGAGAACGTAGAACAGGTAGAAGACCAGTCTGCCTACGTAGTATTTCCGAATCTTTTGCCACTTCAAGTGAAGAAACGCCTGACAGAGCGGATGCTCGAGGATCTCTTTGTACCCTTCTTTAACGAAGGTCCCGAGATATCTTATTTCGCCCTGTCGCTGGTGCATCAATAAAGGATGAAAGTCGAGACGCAGTTCCACTTCTCCCGTGGCCGAGCCGTGTTGATGAAGCGTTATCGAGGCGTCCAGTTTCTGCTTAAAGACGTTCAGAGACGTCGGGGTTTTACGTAATATGATGGACAACGCGCTGGTACCGCCTTTCGTTCGGGCGCTCAGATCCGCCCCGCGTTGAATCAGGATGTCCACGCATTGAGACAATTCGTTCAAAGCGGCAACGTGTAACGGCGTNNNNTTTTTTTTATATCAAGGGTCGTTCGCTAAGTAAGAGCGGCTGCGAAACTCCTCCCGCCTCTTTGACCCAGTAACAGTTCGAGGTGATCGTTTTTACTCAACCGGTATAATTGAAGGTTCTGGTTACGCAATAATGCGATTAGCGACGATTATGTGCTTCTATCATACGCCGGTCGACGGTTTTAATCACACGTTTACTTTGCCGGACTCAATAAACAAACTTTTTGTCAATTACGATTTTCGCAAAATCGGCACGAACTCGTTCACAGAAGTATTCACTGCACTTGAACGTTTTTGTAATTAATATGAAAAACAGATTTGCATTGTTCGAACGTGACACGTTTGGAGCGAGTACGACGCGATCAAAGAGCGNACGATCGGGGTTCTCATTTATCTTGTTCTCCTCCAGATCTTCGAGTAGCTGTACCCGTCCTCCGACTTGTCTCATGTGCTCCGTCAACAGGTTCCTGATGATGTCCTTGTTGACTTGTAGCATGCAGTTGATCTCTTCGGTGCAGGAGCTTTCGCTGGCACACATGGAGTAACAATGGGGTTCCTCTATCGGCGGTGGCGTTCCGTATTCCAGGCTACGGTCGTCCGAGGACCAAGTGGTCTCTGGTTCCGTCCGGGGCGAGCTCTTCGACGCCAGCCATCGCGTCAATATCAAGGACGTTACAGTCGTACGCTTCGGTGTGCTCGGAACCGATACCGTTATCTTCCCGTCCTCCATATCGGCAATTCTTTCTATTTGCACTTTCTTTTTCGTCGACGACGGCGAACACGAGGCCTGCGAATGGTTCTCCATCCTTCTCCTTTACGCTTCGCGCGGTTACATCATTGGTCTATAAAGAGCATTGTCGTGAATAGTAAGAGCGCAAAAGGGCTCAATGGCAATTCACGGATGAACTGGCGAACGTGTGTCGAAATAATTGAATTATATTCTCTTGCTTAAAAAAATGATTTAAGCGTATTTACATTTTTTTTGAGTTTCGATCATTGTTTTGTTGATCATTGTTTTTAATATCGAGGATCATCCTTCGAATCTCATTTTGAATGAGTGATTATAACACAAAAGCAATAATGACGTTAGAAAATAATGNACGATCGGGGTTCTCATTTATCTTGTTCTCCTCCAGATCTTCGAGTAGCTGTACCCGTCCTCCGACTTGTCTCATGTGCTCCGTCAACAGGTTCCTGATGATGTCCTTGTTGACTTGTAGCATGCAGTTGATCTCTTCGGTGCAGGAGCTTTCGCTGGCACACATGGAGTAACAATGGGGTTCCTCTATCGGCGGTGGCGTTCCGTATTCCAGGCTACGGTCGTCCGAGGACCAAGTGGTCTCTGGTTCCGTCCGGGGCGAGCTCTTCGACGCCAGCCATCGCGTCAATATCAAGGACGTTACAGTCGTACGCTTCGGTGTGCTCGGAACCGATACCGTTATCTTCCCGTCCTCCATATCGGCAATTCTTTCTATTTGCACTTTCTTTTTCGTCGACGACGGCGAACACGAGGCCTGCGAATGGTTCTCCATCCTTCTCCTTTACGCTTCGCGCGGTTACATCATTGGTCTATAAAGAGCATTGTCGTGAATAGTAAGAGCGCAAAAGGGCTCAATGGCAATTCACGGATGAACTGGCGAACGTGTGTCGAAATAATTGAATTCTATTCTCTTGCTTAAAAAAATGATTTAAGCGTATTTACATTTTTTTGAGTTTCGATCATTATTTTGTTAATCATTGTTTTTAATATCGAGGATCATCCTTCGAATCTCATTTTAAATGAGTGATTATAACACAAAAGCAATAATGACGTTAGAAAATAATGTGCTCAATTGCGCAATTACAGCGAGAGATAACAAAAGTTAGGAGTCACTAATGTTACGATTCCAAACACAATTTACTGCAATTACTTTATTAAGGGACTTGAAGGCACACACACTAACATTTTTCGAATACGTAAGACGCGAACGGCGAAATAATTAATCATATAATTGAATACAACGACAATACAAAATTTTGCTATTTAAATCAGATTTATTAGTCTTTCCTTCAGTCAATGTGTTTTCATGAAAATTTTATTCTATCATCGTTCTCAGCAGAGCGTAAGACAGTTGATGACGTCTGATTCTGTATCGCGTGAGGCGCGAATGTCAATTGGAAAATCGGGCACATACATACGTTGATCGTTACGAACTGCCGCACTGTTATACCTCCAAATTGATATTATTTATATACCGAGATCGAGTCTTTTGAGTATCGAAGACAAGAACGTTCTCGACACACTAATCCGATTCGAAAGACGCGAGGAAAGTATGCCAGACGTTCACGCATATTCCGCGTTTTCTGAACGTCCGGCGAATCATCAAAAAACATTAAACGACGGCATACGAATTATCTATTAATTTAAACGGTTACAGAATAAGCTTCTTTTAAAATATCGTGTCAGTGATTGGTTTAATCCACAAACATTTTCAAAAGTATTGCGTAATCATGAATAATAACCGGAAATAATTTGGTTTCATCATCACATCGCTAATGACATTCCATCAAACTTTATGCTTCCGAATTCGACTTCTTCGCATTTAAGTCGTACACGTGTTCAAAATATTTACATCCTCCCTTTTCAGTTTTTAAAGTCGAACACATTAAACTACTATAATCTTAAGCTTGCTTTAGCATTATTCTGAAAACAATTGTTTCACTGAAAAATTCGTAGGATGATCTTCTGATCTTCTGATCTCAGAAGTAAGCAAACTCTATTTTCATTTTTCATCACAAACACGTTTCGAAATCCAGTTGTATATATATAAAAGTGTTCACAAGTCTGTATGTTTACCGTTAGATTTGATAATTCAATAGGTGTAATGCTTATCCACGTGCCAATTGATTAAACGTAGCGAGCGGTCGACAATATTATGAGACTATCGTTCCTCGGGACGGCTCGATTAATACTGAGCGCGCATCGAGTTTCTTGTACGCATTGTCTCTCCTGAGATTCTTCAGGCCACGATAAATCGCACACAAGAAATTTCAAAAATTCGCATGGCCTCGTATTCTTTCTACTTCAATAAACTTACTCGTCTTCGCTTCTTCTTTATTCAGGATTCGTGTGCTACATTCGATGCGTGGTTCATTTCCAATTCAAAAAATATTTTGAAACACAATCTCTCTCTCGAGAGAGAGATTAAATGTCCCAAGAGCCGTACATTTTCTTAATCATTAGTTTATTTTGTCTTTTGGATAAAAGTTGGCTTAACGCGTATTTTTAATCGCGAAAATAAAGTATTTCTATTTATCAAATTAGATAATGCTCATTCTTATTAAAATAACATTAGAACTTCTTATATTAGAAAATTCTTGTATCTAAATCTAAAGTTGAAAATTCAAACACATGTTGGTCACAGTGATGATGCATACGAAATGTTAAAAATAAATTGAAAAGGAGTCATCATTGAAAAGCTATTTATCCTTGAGATGTTTCATTCAGTTCCGCTTGTAAATCGTTAATGGTTGAAGTTAACGCTTAACGATAATGTTAATGTAATTGCACGCGAAATATGTACAATATTATTTATGGTACTTACCTATTGTTTTCAAGTTATAATATGCTTAAAATATAATTTTTCACACCAGAAAAACATCGTAATGATACTTTATTCGTAAAATCGAAAACTGAGAGGCAATTATATTCGAAAAACATCTACGTTTAAAAACCTACGGTTTCAATCATTCCTGGTTTAGTAAAATATTAACTTACCTGTTCTCGACATTGTAGATCGTCAAAGTACATGAGGTCCTTTCCATTGATAGTAATGTTACCAGATCCTTCGCCCATCACTTTGACGTCAGCTTTCGCACTCTTCCTAGAAGCATCTGGAACAAATCAGCAATAGCAATAATTCAAATAATTTCACAAATTTTCTATGAAAATGATGATTTATTTTATACTTACGCATGACAATGAAAGGCCTGCCATTGCTGTCATATTCAGGCTGCAACAAGGGAGTTACTTTATATAAAACAGAATAGAGGACGGAAACAAATATTGAAAATGTTGACACTCACCTTTGGTATTTCTGTCTTCGCGGTAATAGTCGTCAATTCTTTCCTATATGTCGAAATGAATGGTTCTACGTGTTTCGATAAAGGATGGTTAACGAGTCTACACATACTTTTTATAAAGTATTCATACTGGAACAAATGGAAAATCTTAGCAATGTACAAGCTAGGAACGTAGAAAATAAAGTTACAAAGATCATATTTGAATTATTACCTCTTGAAGTTTAAGTTTTTCAACTAGTAAATTTTCCAATTCTTCTTGGGATAACCAGTCCGATCCGATTAAATCCCTGAAATAATAAGTAAACTGCTAACTTTCGAAAGACATTATACTACGGACATTATAAACAATAAAAGTCAGTATATCTTACATTTTATTTTCTGGAGAAAGTTGGATATTCATAGCCAATTTCTTGTCCTCGATTTTATTTAAATAAATCATCGACTCAGCTATTTTCTATAGACAAAAATATTACCTTTTACCAAGAAAACTGCACATATGATATACGTAAACAAAGAAGTGAAACGCTTACGTGAAGTATTTCATAATAATTAGGTTTAGTAGTGTAAAAGAGAAAATGATAGGGTCTGCCAGATTCATCGAATTCTGCTTCCTTTCTGTTTTCATACAATTTATCGGGATGTATCATCAAAGGACGAGCTTGCTTGTCATATATACCAGATGGGAACAAATATTCTATTGATTCCTGTAAAAATTAATAATGGAAAGGTGATCATTCAAGGAGAAATTAAAAAATTAAAAAATTAAAATCTAATAGAAATGTAACTTACTTTAATATCTTTTTCACTGAGTTCTTCAGGGTTTAAACCCATCATATTCGCCAAATGCCGTTTACCAATATTGTACTCAGCCACTTGCTTTTCTATGAATTCCTCTAAAATCAAAAGTCGATCATAAAACATGAACAACGATATCAAGTTTCTACGTGTACATGTTATAAAACAAAACTTACTGTAATCTTTGGATCGCTGCAAATACGCTTTCATAGCTTTATTGAGTTTTCTCTGCATTACTTTCTTTTGATATACTTCGTTGCTAAGAAGCAAATTAACTTCTTCATCTTCGTGCGAGATGACTGAAGAAAATGATTTGGAAATAACATCCTAAAATCATTGGTACGTACGAGGTTATATTAATTTGTTCACGATTAAAATACGTCTATAAGATGAATTATTAATTAACAATCTTTTTACATCTTACCGGACGTTGAACAATACTTATTGAACTCCCAGCGGCACTAAAATTATTAATCTTCATCACATTTCGAATGTTTAATAGACGTGTAAATATTGATACAGCCATTCTCTAGATTGAAATTTATCAATGAATATCTTCCGTTCATTTAAAAAATGTGAATTGCATAAACAATGTTATTCTACGGTTAATAGTTTTTTTAATTCATATTTTACTAATCACTGAGACTTATTCAGTCAGTATTACATGTGCTTCGTACTTCAAAATAAGCACGAGCACCACGAGCTACTATGTATGTACTGCTGTACATATTTAGAATAATGTGGAATAATGTTAGAATCGTAATTTTTAATTGCATCAATTTATTATAAACATTTGGACTTTGACATTAATAAGATTCTCTATTTTTATACAAATGCTTATACGTTTATTCGCAATACAGTATTTATAATTATTATACATATGTTAGTAAACTTACGATTACTTAACAATTTAATTATAAAAATATTTGGAGCTTCAATTAAAATTGTCAAGACATATATTTTATATTTAAATACACAATAATACATCTTGTTTATAATGAATACTGGTAGTACATATAAGATAATTGAGATCATACTCCTTTTATTTATAAAATATCTTTTATATTAATTCGTTAAATGTAAGATTTAGATTTTACTGCGTCGAAAGCAATTATAGACAAGATAAAATTTGTACGTATACAAAGCCTGCAAACAAAATGATCGAAAAATCGAAATGTACAAAATTTCTGGTACTGATTTATTTGTTATAAGATGTAATTAAGAATTGTATTTTAATCTTCAAAGTGTTCTCCACTGTCATACCTTATTTCGTTGTATTTTAAGTAAAAATCTTATTTTAAAAATGACGGACGGAAAGAGTTATTAGTAATACTTGCACAGTAGCGCGTTGTACAAAATTATATAAAAATGTAAAAGAAAAATCTATGATAAAAAAGATCAAAAAGAATATAAGATCTTATATATATACTAAATTAAGTGCAGTGGTAACTATATGGAGTACATCAAAATAGAGCTTGAAAATGCTTGACAAGGTAATTAAGTGAATTACATAAGACTATGTAAATGCAATACGAATATGAACACTCGTTGGCTAATGATATTCGTTTAATTCTAACTCCGGGATATATGGTTCCGTGATTGCAGTTATCGGACAAATGCTTAACGTTTCCTGAAAATCAAAAGCAGAACAGTTTAAAATGACAAGAAACGTTTAATCTGTAAATGTAATAATCTGGAAAATGAGGAAAATTGTATTTACCAATCTCGTCAATTCCGCGACCGTCGGTCTTTCCTGAATTTCTATGCTCCAACAAGACGACATGACTTCGTAAAGCGGATCGGGAGTGTCGGGTAATTGAGGCAATCTGACTCCTCCTTCGACCGCTTCTTCCACGTCACTTTCGAGAGAAAAATTAGAATACGGTGTACCACCCATGCTCAGCATCTCCCATAAAAGTACACCGAAGGCCCAGACCACTGCGGGCTGTTGCGTCTTCTTGTTATTGAAGCTCTCAATGGCAGTCCATCGAGCGTATTTGATATCCTCTAAAGAGTATTTAGATATGCCATGACCCATTACTTTGGGTATCCATTCGCTCGTAATTCCTACGCTGCGCGCACAAAGATGTTCGTGAACTATTTTGTAATTTTCGAGATGCTGCAAGGCAGAGGCTATCATGGATCCTATAGACAGGATTTGATTGGTAGGGAACGTGTTCCCCGATCTAGCGGCCAACAGACGATTTTTCAACGTTTGAGGTGGCAATTCGAGGACGACATGCAACGTGTCGAGAGTCTCGCACGTTCCCACGAGATCTGCAAGATACATCATGGGAGATGCCTTAATGCAAGCGTCTAATTCTCTCAGCATATGTCTTTTGTCAGACGATTTTAATGACTTATCGGCTATGCTGTGAACAGCTACGCTAGAGGATTTGCCATTCTTTTCGACTACGCCGGTGTACACCGTACCGAATCGTCCTCGACGAATTACGGTGTCGTTGATTGTCAGTGCGTTCTGTGGTATGATCCACACTTTTTTCTTCAGCTCTTGATAATGATTCACTCTCTCAGGTACGTCTTCGGGAATATACGCTAAATTATCAACTTCGTACAAGGGACCCTGTAGTGTAAGCTCCTGTTGTTCCGGAAGTTTTCTCATGCGAATCTTCTCGTGACGTTGTCGCAGTATAAAATATACCACTATCGAAGCTACGAGCAGAGCACCTAAAAGTCCGATCGCGATGCAAAGTATGACTGTCGTCAAATTTGTACTGTCCTTCTTGGCGTTGTCATAGTTCGTCAACTTGTTGATCACGTTCGAATAAGCATACTGTGTCTGCCTCTGAAATCTAGAGACCACTGCCAAGCCTATTTGTGGCAAGACCCGAGTGTCCAAAGGTGCGTTGTAGTAGCCGCCGATCATGTTTCCACTTCCCACAACAAATTTTTTATATTTATGAAATTCGGAAGATTCAAACTCTCCAGTAACGTAATATCCTAAACCTTGTTCCAATGATTCTTTGTAATTATAATAGGCCACGTTCGGACCCGTTAGAGGTATTATCCCAGGTTGAATGACGTACACTTGGTACGCACTGACCGGACCAAACTCACTGTTTCCTTCCGACAACGAGACGGTCACAGTGGTGCTCGTTTGCTCTATTACTTTTGGTATCGTTGGCGTCTCGGGTGGTCCTATTAAAGTCCATCCCAGGATATGTATCGGTTCGCTGTCTGCTTGAACGTTTGTAGCAACGATTGATATATTGTACTTTGTTCCTGGTTGCAAGCCTTGTAATACAGTGCTGTTTGAAGTTCCTCCTTGTATTTGGCTCTCCACGGCTGGTATTGGGTTTGAAGCAAAAGTTTGAACGACCACAGCTTTCAAAGTGTAAGACGTGATGTTTCCATTGCTGATATCAGGTGGTTCCCAAGTAATATGTAAACTGTCTGAGTCGCTGTGAACTATTTGGGCACTTCTTGGTGGACTAGGACCTGAATCATACATATTATTGAGATGAAATAAGAACTGATGAGTGGAATGGCTCTTGATATCTTTGTGTCAAGCATACCTTTGTATCCAGTGGAATAAATGCTCATTGCATCTGGACTGCCGCAATAGTTACTTGGATCAGTGGAGCAAGGAGTTTTGCAAGAGTCAGATATACCTTTTCTACCATATCTACTACCACAAAAGCATAGTTCGTCGTTCATCAATCCCGCAAACCTGTTGATGTCAATAAAAAATTATTGTTTTCAGTTAGGTAAAAATGACAGACGTTGGTCGTGACGACAATTGTAACTCACATGTAATAACGCGAACGACATTCGTTGATACATTTCGCTGGGTTATCAGCGTGATTTAGGATTAGAGTTGGTAAAGCGGGATCCAGCCCGGAACTTTGGAAACATCCCTCGTATTTTTGACCAAGTGCATAGTCACAAAAATAAAAAAGCAGCAGTAATAGTATCATTATATCTATGTCGTAGTAATTCTTAAGTACACTTTCGACTCGGATCTTATTTCTATCAGTAATGTTAAATTTTAAGTGCAATTTGTCAGTCTAACATTCTTTCGGAATAGTTTACATCTGACATGAGGTGACATGAGTCAATATACAAATATGTCATATTATACTCCGAACCAGTGAACGGGGTCAATTGCGCATCGATCTTTGTCGTCTCTTATTAAAAACGTGAAAAAACATCCCTGATCGTTTATCGTGTTCATTATTGTTAACAATTTATGCTGATATTTATACGAAATGTGTAGATATCGAATTCACATGATACTTTGCGGGTGTGGTAGCATTATGACTAATCGAATGCAGACGACAGCAGACGATTCTCTTTAATGAGATCTCATTTATTCAAAATAAAATCCGATATATGTGACAGAAAAAGAATACAGTTGACTTAATTAACGATATGCAACAGTATAAATGAGCGAATCAATCGTTTTAATTCGTTCTTTTTGCAATTAAACTCTTATATTTCCAAAGTATTCCAAAGAACCACGCGACGCTACCTCGTATCAAAAATCTCGACTAATTTTCAAAATAAGAAATGCGAATGTCTTTGTGTTTACTTCCGAGCAAATCATATTTTTTATTAATCATTTAAACGTTATATCTTTGTCTTTGCCTCTCTTAGTTTACGTCTAAGCATGGCCTAAGTAGGGTCAAATAGGTTCCTTACCTCGGATCAATTTTTATTAAAGAATTATTCTTATTAATAATCAGAGAATGGAACAAACTTTAGCCGAGGAAACTGCTCCGCATACTTCGTTTTATATCTTTTCGAATATACAATAATTTAGAAAATTAATTGTTACGTGTAATTATGTAAAACATAATCACGTTCTATACTCCACACGTGTGTATATCATTTTTCATTGTTTATTCTTTATTGTTCGCTTACACTTAATCATAGTGCAGTATAAATCGGTAAGTAAATTCTGTCATGTTCCCTTCCTACGAATTCTTTAATAGTATTTTACGAGTCTTGTTATGTTGCAGTGTTGTTAATAAATATCTAGGCATTGCTCCAATCAACGCAATAAATACTTGTACACACAATTGTTAATACTAATATGCTGATGATGATACTTATATAATTAAAGATCGAGAAAACATTATCCGGTAATGAAAGCTTATAATATATTGTAAACTCTCGAATGACGCGACGACGTGGGAAAGGATTACAAATGCACGTGTAAGTATATTCGTTTGATTACAATGTGGTTTCAAGTCTTTTAACAACACTGCTTTTGTGGCACAGGTACCCATAACTTAAAAAAAAAATACAAATAAGTTATCACAAATTTACTGTAAACAAAACGTCGCTCTTCGATCTATACATGGCTCTTATATGTATAACAATATGTATATATGTACAACATCGGTTCCGTTTCACGTAACAATGATAGACGTCAATGATCGATGCAAAGTGTACCGTGTTCGTAATCGTCATGTTACGTCGAAAGAACTTGAGACAATATTTTATTATGTGAAGCAATACGTTAGAAGCACGAGGACCTCGAAATGTATCTATTCGAACTATGTATGTAAAATCTATAACTGAATTACTAATCGCTTTGCTCTGTACGCGTCTTCGTTAGTACGCCGTAATTATAATGACGAACGTGAACCGTTACGTTCCAGACGTGCCTGTCTGAGCACTCGGCGGCTTAATACTGGTCTAGTGAGAAGTCGTAATGGTTCACGGTCGTGAATTATTTTTACGAGTAACTTTCACTGTTTTTAANTTTATTCTTTATTGTTCGCTTACACTTAATCATAGTGCAGTATAAATCGGTAAGTAAATTCTGTCATGTTCCCTTCCTACGAATTCTTTAATAGTATTTTACGAGTCTTGTTATGTTGCAGTGTTGTTAATAAATATCTAGGCATTGCTCCGATCAACGCAATAAATACTTGTACACACAATTGTTAATACTAATATGCTGATGATGATTCTGATGATACTTATATAATTAAAGATCGAGAAAACATTGTCCGGTAATGAAAGCTTATAATATTGTAAACTCTCGAATGACGCGACGACGTGGGAAAGGATTACAAATGCACGTGTAAGTATATTCGTTTGATTACAATGTGATTTCAAGTCTTTTAACAACACTGCTTTTGTGGCACAGGTACCCATAACTTAAAAAAAAAATACAAATAAGTTATCACAAATTTACTGTAAACAAAACGTCGCTCTTCGATCTATACATGGCTCTTATATGTATAACAATATGTATATATGTACAACATCGGTTCCGTTTCACGTAACAATGATAGACGTCAATGATCGATGCAAAGTGTACCGTGTTCGTAATCGTCATGTTACGTCGAAAGAACTTGAGACAATATTTTATTATGTGAAGCAATACGTTAGAAGCACGAGGACCTCGAAATGTATCTATTCGAACTATGTATGTAAAATCTATAACTGAATTACTAATCGCTTTGCTCTGTACGCGTCTTCGTTAGTACGCCGTAATTATAATGACGAACGTGAACCGTTACGTTCCAGACGTGCCTGTCTGAGCACTCGGCGGCTTAATACTGGTCTAGTGAGAAGTCGTAATGGTTCACGGTCGTGAATTATTTTTACGAGTAACTTTCACTGTTTTTAATTACGTTATGCTCTCTATTTGTCCTATCGACGATATTCGTGTCCTATTTTAAAATCTGTACTTCGGTACTCGAGAACGAAAAGGCGTTTGAATCGTTATCTCTTCCATCTGTCGTACGAATTACATCTAACTCCCTGATTATAAAAACAAAATATTGCATTATTTGTATGTAAATGATCATAAAATATTTTATTCGCATTCGGTTGAGAACAGAACGTAATTTCTTTACAGTAAAAAAGAAAAGATAGATAAATACGATTTGAACGCTTAAGAGGCTGTACACCGTCTCGACGAAGCTAGTCGATTAACGTAACGTAAGCAATGTATTGTGCCTATGACGGTTGCTTCGTGACCAAATGACTGTTCGAATCGTATTTAATGTTTCTTTGATTCAACGTTCAGATCACATCATTCGTTGTTACGATAAACTACGAAATACTTGCATGTTCTGCACTTCACAGAAGTATCTAGTTCTAGTTTATCGTTACAACGTGGTGATGTAAGCAAATCTCTTTCCTTGCTCGATCGAAATCTTTCAAAGTTACGTAATTGTTCTAATCGGTCAGCGAAATATCATTTTTTTATTAATTTGTTCGCTATATAATTATTAAAAAAACTAATATTAATTACACAGTGATCATTATACGACAAATCATGACAATAAAGCAGTCTTACAAAAATTGATGCACTGATCGCGCACATCTTCGTCCAAAGGCTTTCCTAGTAAACGAAATTTTTTCCTTTAAACAGGAACATCGAGAGTATATCCTTATTATGAAATCTAAATAAACTAATAGGGAATAATACTTAATTATATATATTCCTTATTTCGATAACTTGGTGGTTCAAACGTCCAAGGAATGAAGACTCGTGTCGCAGTGTTTCGAGAAGATGGTCGTATTCACGCCTACGTACATTTTCTCTTCTTGTTGAGATGCATGTGTTTGAAGTAATCCTTCTCCTCGTCCCCTGACAAGTTTAGAACTCAATTAAACCAACGGTCGTCGGTGGAAACGTTGAGTCGTTCGAAAATCTACGTGTGAGGCGTCTTACGTTTTGATTTTGCTACTCGGGAACGGGTCAATCGAGTAGAATTTCTCGATTCCGGAAGAGTCGTCGAGGAAGTCCTTTTTTTCAATGGAGCTACTTGTTCTACGGTTGGCGTTGCCACTTTTGTTTTAACGTCGCTGCGCGTAAAAATTGTATTTTATATATTTCGTTCTCGTTGTCTCAAACTACAAAAGATTCAATCGACGCTCACTTACTCTGCTGATTTGGACAATGATTTATTTCTAAATGCTTGCCTCTCCTTCATCTTCCGAAGTACGTCCAGCATGGCGTACGTTGGCACAGTCGGAGGTGCCGTAGCTGGGGTCGGTTCGAGCGAGGGTGGAGGCTGAGGCTGTACATTGACTTTCGCGAGTTTATCTGGGTGAACCGCTAATACTGCTTCCCAGCAAAATTCTTTCGGTTCGGCTGCAATCTTAGGCAGCGTGTTCCTTGTTATTCGTATCTGAAATCAATGATACTCGTCGAGTACAGGGTTTTGAGTCAAAGTTTAGCGTAAAACGTGAAAGCTTACATCGCCGTTGACGGGTCTGCAAGGCTTTCTCTCTCTCAAGTACGGTCGTCTCAAGCATACGGGATAAGAAATATTTTCGTTAGATTCTTTCAGGTAATGTAAACAAGTAGGAACGTCATTCTTTTGTTTCAAATCAGATTGGAATAGGCTACGTAGATAGGAATAATTGGGCACAGTGTCGAACCCCAATTCGGTGATGTACTTCATGTATTCCACAATGGCAGCTAGAGAAACAGAGAAACACGGTTGTCAGTAAATAATCATTTTTCATGTATAAAACTGAAAAAACTGTAATTGATTTACCAGGCGGTTTCGTCTCGTACGCGAAACACTTCTCCATGAACAGCGGTAAATCCGCCAGAAATCTTTCTTTCTCTGCGTGAACTTCTTCTGGATTCAGTGTTATCGACAGATTACCGTCGTTTTCCCAAGGTAATTTGCCACACAACCATTGCAACATGTTGTACCCTAAGGTCTCTAAATCACCTCTTCTTGAATGTGCTGTGGTAAAATTGATTCGTGATAAAACAGATGTACGACGTAACAATACGCGAAATGAACATATGACGTTGACAAAACTCACTTCCGTGATGTGCATCTCTGGACGTAAATTCTAATGTACCCTCGTGTGCTCTTCTTTCGTCGTGGACGAACGGCTTGTGTACACCTGCTGCTGTACGGAACCGGAAAGCCAGTCCGTAATCGACTAAATACGCTTGAGATTTCTTTTTAACTATGCTCCCCTCGTTCAAAGATAACAAAATATTTGGTCCTTTGATGTCCGCATGAGCATATCCTTGGCTATGAATGTATTCTAGTGCGTCTAACTGTAAAACGTACAGTTCCAAATCGTTAATATCGTGCATATTAAGATTATATATGGCTTACTATAATCGTTTGAAAGCAAGTACCATTTGAACGGCTAGCCTGTTGACGAGTTTCATTGGTAATTTCCTCCCGTACGACAGAAACAATTTTCCGATGTCAATACCGTATCGTGGAATTACTAAGAATCTATACTTTTCATTGTTGTATATGAGTGAACCCGACCCTTCATATGTCGGGACTCCTATTCGCTTCTTTCCTTGCGATTTACACCAACTCTCAACTAAATTTTAGAGTTACGATGAAAGATATGATGGTATATACAAATGGTATGTAGAAATTGTTTATCAGATTTAAAACTAAATTACTTACTCATATGTTTGCGAGCTGCTCTTATATAAAAATTCATTTCGACGAATAGGGGACCATTGTTATGTGGTTCTATTTTTATCACATGCTTTGCGTCGTCTCCAACCGGTACACTGATGTTGTCAGACGCTACAAAATAAAAAACCAATGACATTAAGAATAATATTCTGTGTTTTCCTTAAACTAATTTCTTAAAATGCTTGAACGTTACCTAGGTATATATCACCAAATCCTCCGTATCCTATCGTGTGGCCGATCCTCCATTTGTTCTTCGTGATGTCTGTTAATATTAATCCAGGTGGCAATCGGTCGGGTAACTTACACCCCGATGCTGCTCTTCTAACGGGTACTTCTTCAACTCGTCTCGGTGCCATTATAGCTATATATAACAATTTTTTACAAACGTTAACTCGCGTGTACTATAAATATTTATGAGAAGTAAAAGGTAATTTCTTAAAATACATTTGTTAATGCTTCGCACAATTTTGTTACATATAAATCGTACAAACAAAAAAACACATGAATTACTTTGAGGTAATTATTTATTGTACCAAAGAAAGAGTACACATTTGAGATAATATTTAATACTATAGGTAACAATTATTTGTCAACGTCCTTTTTATTCAGGTTCAATGGAAACTATTTATTATAAAACGACGTTTCTAGTATTAATGAAATGTATTCAACTATATGAAGTAAAAGGTTTAAAATAGACAATGGTCGAACTAATGAGTCGATGTATATACACATTGTTGATCGTATAATAGAAAAATATGTACAAATATGCTGCATATATTAGAATACTTAAACGGATGATATCATTCTTTTGTCATATTTAAAGAACAGAGACATTGACTGAGAAATGTCATCGTACATTACAATGCTTCTAAGATTTACACTGTAGTAGTAAAACATTTTATTTATAAGCAACGTATACTGTAAACAATTTCATTTCACATTTCATATAAACATTCACAACTTTCTAATGAAACTAACATGATATGCTTTACTACGGCACTACAATACAGAATGAGTAGTAGAACTATGAAAAATGTATGTTACTGTCTAATAAGCATTATTGATATAACAGAAAATGCATTGCTTACGTTCCACTCGAGAGATGTGTTTGACAAATATAAATTACGTAAATGCCATCGTAAAAATGATAAAAATGATCTTCCGTGCTTTTACGAAAACCTATGTGTAATTAATATCTCGACTAATTCTCTTCCCACGCATAAAATAGACGAAAAATCTACGTTCAAGGATCCTTTGTTGGACTGTCAACTAAAATAGTTAACCAGTAATAAAAAGCTCAGAATATTTTCTACATTTCAGCTCAGGTATACCTCAGAGGACGAATTAGAAGTCATGGCATACGATCACGTTAATTGTCTCGCACATCGGTATCTTCGGCAATTTATAACGGTCCTCCTTTATGTTGTTAAACATTAACTCGTTCTCCAAAACTGACCACTTCACCTAATTTAAGAATGCATCACACTGCCATTTCATGAACTAAAGAGTTTAACGGAAACCGATCGGTTTGAGAAAGTGTTCTCAAACTTATATTTTCCGGTTTGCCATTTAAAAACGTGCTGATTCAATTCAATTTTTATTGTTATACTGCTATCTATTCTTAGAATTATAACGCTCAATGAACTCTTTCAAACAATTGTTAATGCATATAAGTACCTAAACTGCTTTTTTATTCGTGGCAGCATATTGACGTATATTTAAACGGATATGAAATTTGATGCAGTAGTGCCTGGTAGTGCAGAATTTGAATCATTTAATGTCAATACATTGCTCATTGATAAATTACAGTTGATAAAGTTTTGATAAATTTTAGGAAATAATAAACTGACAAAGGGGATGCATACATTTGTGATGAGTTTCCGAATGTCTGGGATCTGTAATATCAACCCGAGTACATCAAACCAGACCAGAGCCTTCTAGCTCCGTGGAGCAGCGCGTGATGGCGGTGAGGCAGTAATGAACGAGGCGAAGAGATTTCTATAAGCGAAGATTCGTGAAAGTGGAAGTTTCAATTTGTGCGGGTATTTAGTAGAATTTCTCGTAATTCCGCGGCCACGACACAATGATGTGAACGTTTTTCGAACGATAATCAATGCTTCGTTTCTATTCTCAAATATATTATGTAAGTACGAGCCCGTGTTCTACCGCTGAAATCGTTTGTAATGGTTAGAATGCCAAAGCATCCATTAATGTCTCGATTGATATCTATAACTACTATTGCGAAAAACATGTTTTTATACAGCGAAATTTATCTATTGTACACTCGCACACACGTGCAAACTCGACAAAAATGCCTTCTTTTTATTGCATTAATTAGCGCGATATTGAACTGACGTCTTTCTTTTATGAAAATACACTCTTACTATTTATCACTTGGCAAAGATTGTTCGATGACAGTATAACACTTGATACATTTACTTATGCTTCTCGAATGAATCAAACTACAATTTTTATCGATCACACTCCTGATAAATCAACGTTTTTCATGTTTCAGTGAGGACACTGCCGTAGTATTATTTAAATATTAAGAAATGTCTTATCCCGGTCAACCTCCGATGGGAATACCTGGCATGCCACCAATGCCTTACATGGTTGGTGCACCACCGCCAATTATTGGTGGTGTAATGCCTATGGCGCACGTAAGTATAAATAACAATCGTAAACTCTTATTATTTTAGCATGTTCGTTTGTGGTTTCAATGAATTTATCAATTTTTCATTTAATACGTGTTTTTAGCAAAAGAAAACGTTAATTTGTCGATTAAACCTTTCAAACAAAATACTTATAAACGTCCTCGGATACTCGTAACGTTGCAAATTACATGCACAATTAGGTATTAATATTTTTCATAAGACTTGTTCCCTATAGTGAATCGAGTCGGTCCCCAGAAACTGCGCAAACCCTTTAGTCATATCAAACAGAAATAATAAGACAAAAGCATGTAACGTTCTGCAAGAAATTAATATTTTTGTTGACCGTAGATTACACCGAGTTATCGCCTATCTTAGTACTGTTGAACGCTATTAATTTTATTATATAATTGTACTATAATTACACATTTTTTCTACGTGCTAATGCTTTTGTTTTCTATAACGTATTAATATCGTGTGTACATTTATGTTACGATATTTAAATGGAATGTTCATTGCTTTACTATTTTCATTATAGAATTAAACAATTTTATAAGAGTTTCCACACCAACTTTTATTTGAAGTTATTCCTGTCTTACGTCTGCATGACTGATTTTTGCAATCAGAAATAATAAAGAAAAGAGAGAGATTACGATGCTATTAGGGGGAGGGGAGACTCCGGACTGCATGAGTAGAGATGTGCATTATTAAGAATACTACCATTTATAAAACATAGATGATTCCAACACCCGTATCTGCGATGCAGACCTCAGCTCCAGCTGTTCGGTACGCGCGTAACCAGAATCGTCACGACAATAACCGTCGTCGCGAGAGAGAACCTGGACCCCCGGTCACCGTGTTCATCGGTAATATCATGGAAAGAGCGCCCGACGTAATGATCCGACATATCCTGGGCGCTTGTGGACACGTGCTCTCCTGGAAGAGAGTTCAAGCGTTCGGATTTTGCGAATACGCGGGTCCGGATGCCGGCCTCAGAGCAGTCAGGTTGCTCCACGACATGGAGATAGGCACGAAAAAGCTCGTCGTGAAAGTCGACGCAAAAGCTAAAGTTGTCTTGGATCAATTTAAAGGTAACGAATACCTGATCAGATTTTTATGTACGGTGATTAGGTATTTATAATTCGACGTGTTTGTTATCTTTTCATACTATTTTCCAGCGGAAAGAAGAAAAAAATTAAGAGGAGGCCAATCACCTTTACAAGACGAAACGTCCACCGAGGCAGTAGACGGAGAAGAAGGTGAAGATTACATGGACGAGGGCATGAGGGTCGTGGATGCGGATGCGCTAACTCGTATTAGTCAAATCATAGCTGAACACGCTACCGACCTTGAAATGGCGCAAGCTGCTCCAGGTAGCAAATCAATTTTTTTCACCCTCTTACGTATAATTGGAGAATTAATAGCCGGTACTGTACGGCGTGTTACAGAGGAACACCAGACGAAAATGGTTNTAGCAAATCAATTTTTTTCACCCTCTTACGTATAATTGGAGAATTAATAGTCGGTACTGTACGGCGTGTTACAGAGGAACACCAGACGAAAATGGTCGCAAAGTCGTTGAACTTGGACGATGCGGAAATAGAAGAAAGTAAGCGGGACTTGATTACCCGAGAAATTGGCAAATTCAGGGAGGTCATGAAGGTAATTATTTTTACGATCACTTTCAAAGACTTCTTGTACCGCTCCTATTTTTCTGCCCTTCTTTCTTTTTGGTCATATTGTCGGACGTGATATACCAAAATATTCGAAGGTACTATAAATCATGAAGTTTAATAAGATCGGATAAAAAATTTGCAAAAATGTCGGTCTACGGAAATCTTAACGAATACCATCAAATTTTTACTGTTGATCATGTGAATTTTTTTACGGAGCATTGTAAACAATTTTGCAAGACGCTAACACTAATTTTTGTTACATGTTTTGTGTACATGGTATGCAAAGTATTTCTATTTTCTTTTTAAATTTGTTCGTTAAAATATCGTATGTGTCGAATTAATATTTCATTAATTTATTAATTCTCTCGTATATTACGTATTTCTATTTTGAGCGAATACGATTAAGAATGTGTTCGTAACACTCTGTAGTATCGTTAGAATATTTTACACTGAATATTTTTGTTTGTCCTTTAAATAACAAAGTAAAATCAATTTTTGACAAATCGAGAAATTTAAGTTCAGCCGATTCAATGATATTTTTATTGAATTTGTATATAACACGAACGATTCAGACATTCCTACAATTCAAGCAACATAATAAAATGCATTTTAAATATGACAGTTGAAAATATTTGATGCATTTAATTGTATTTACGAATCACGTTAGATGATTGTCGATGCAACGACTCACAGTCGTATCTGGAAAGTTAATTGATGGATTTGGGGCAGGCAAAAGGGGATTAACGAGTGTATAGTTAGTAAAATTTAGTATTTAAGTTATTTTGTGATAAAGTGCGTGTGTGCTATGTTAGCTCTAAACAATTGGAGCCGTGACTCGTTGCTATAATTATAATAACAGGCAGCGTGCGTCGCACACAGCAAACGCACACGCCTAGGAATGCTGTGTGTGGGGACCACTCTTTCACTCACTCATTGGCTCTGAAGGGAGTCAATCACAGCACAACCCTCGTATTTTCGCAGGCAGCTGCAGCCTCGCCGGTAAGTCAGAGTATACAACCAACCAAAAAACATCAAAAAAAATGAATGATAAAACAAGAAACGTGAATATTAATACAGGAGAATCTTGTAACTCCACAAGATGGTGACAATAATTCTGTTTCTATTGGAACTCCAATTTTCTCGATTCGTCCGCATATAATTCTGCGTTATATCAATAGCATTGACGTCGTATTTTCGATATAAGTTATTCGCGCAATCAAATTTCTTTATCCGCTTCTATACTCGTCGTGCTAGACTGCTAGAACTATTATAAAAGACTTAACATTCCGAATGGAGCTTAAGAGATTCAAGAGATTCCTTTGCGACCTCGATTTTCATACTTGGACCAAAGTCTAGCAGTCTAGCACCGGTACATAGAAGATCTGTAAAGTGTCGTTCGAAATGATTTTTACGCACTGCCTAGGATTGGTAAACTGAATATGATTTTGAGCAAAGAAATTTGACGCTGACATCTCTTATAATATAATTTTTAGATAGATTATTAATAGGATCGAGACATTCTGAATCCTACACACAATTGAAATGATTTTGTCTCACAATGGCGACTGTTCAGTTGTTGTCTTTATTTTGTGTAAACAGCTTCTGTCAGCGTCTCGATCAGACATGTAGTACCTAGGTGCGCGCTCCTCCATTCTCCGGTACCACCACACTGACTGACCAAGTCAACTTCACACCGTGAGTAAACTCCACAACCATGAGCCAACACAACCATTCGGTTCTTGTAGTTTTTGTTAGTGAACTGCCCATCTGAATATATATACCTATGATTCACTGATATATTTCATGTTTCAACAGTCTGTTTTTTTCCTCATATAAGTGCATCTACTTTTATGCACTCAGATACTCTTATTAGTTTAAAAGAATATATGGGTTACTGTATGGACATTTAATCTTGGGAAACGAAGAAAAGCAATTCGCCTTGGACATACTTTCTCTTGCGTGCTCTTCGTTAATCGTCTTTGCACAAGCCGTGTCGACAATTGTCGAGCAGGAAGAGAGATATAACAATGATATTATAACGATATTAGGGTCTGGCGTTCAAGACTCTCCAGGCAGTAACCCATGATAACGTTACTATTATCTATCAGATAAGGATGAACCATACTAATTTATTTCTAAGACGTTACGTTTGGTAATACGGGACGATAAAGGGTGGGCAAACTATTGTGCATTTGATATCCAACAGTTTGCTGCATCAGCTGCAAAGCCAGAAGAAAACAAAGTTGACAGACGTGTGACAGTTTCTTGGCAAATGTGAAAGATGTTTTGGTGGAATCCCTTCTTCGTGATGACTCTCTCCGCTTCTGATTGGTATAATACTTTCTAATAATTATTGAGTATTGATCAAGAAAACAAAGTCTAAAGTATTTCACCCCTTTCGAACTCTTTAGATTACATAGATAGTTTTAGACACATATTGATTTACAGGCACATTTGCAATGTTGTAAGTACATTGGGTGGCCTCTACCGACGCGTCTGTTAGCGTTAAGGTATTCTTAATTTAAGTAGAGCTTAAGAAAATTTCTTATGCTTGTTTTTCCATACGATTTATACCTGCACTTAGGTAATTGATATGTAAACAAGATTTCGTGTAAGATGCTGCTGACCGAGCATGCTCCAGTGGAGTGAGTATACTACATTGAGATGAACAGAATTATGATACTCGACATGTGATTAATTCTTGTGCAACTAGTAATCGTTCAACTTTGTGAGACGTTGAATTATTTACGTAAAACTTAAACGTTATTAAATATTTCGCAATAAAAAGGATTTATAATCGTTTATAAAAATATTTCGAGCGGTGAACATTCGTTAGTACTACCGAAATATATTTTTCTGCTTTAATATTGCAAATTTAATCGATTTCGATAAACAAATCCTGTAATACTTTCTTTGAACATAAGTCAAAATTTGATTTCGAGAATAAGAACGATGCACTGCTATAGTGTATTCATATACGTATTACCATTTTTATATTAACTAACTTTACACTTACAGTAACCGTTTTCTACCCTTTCATTTGTATAACTCAGGAGAAATACGATTGCTAGTTTTTGCGTTTTATTATCACAGCCTGATAGAGTTTGCTTCGACTTGTCTGGTCTCACCCTTTCCTCTGTTCTTGTGTTTTATAGAAGCAGGAGGAGGAGAAGGCTCAAGTGAAACGGAAGAAAGAAGCCGTCGAGAAAGAAGAACGGGAGAAGCGCGAAAAGGAGCGGCGAGACAGGCGAGATGGAAGTAGTGCTAAAGACGAGCAAGACGGAGAACCCGGTAGCCCTACGTCCCACAAGGGTCGCAGTAGTAGTACGGGCAGTAGTAGAAGAGATAAAAGACGGTCTAAATCTAGGTATTAAAATTTAACGATGTTTAAATTATATTTTGTAAACTTCGTCCTTGGTTGACGATCGGAACATGGATCGATGCACGGTTTAAATTTAAGTATACTTCTTTCTTGATTGAAGGTCTAAAGAACGAGACAGGGATCGTCAGAGAGCCGATAGAGATCGTGATAGAGATAGAGACCGGGAGAGAGACCGCGAAAGAGAGCGGGAGAGGGATCGTGATCGCGAAAGGGAACGTGAACGCGAACGCGATAGG
Source organism: Ceratina japonica (assembly GCA_019453355.1). Lineage (NCBI taxonomy): Eukaryota > Metazoa > Arthropoda > Insecta > Hymenoptera > Apidae > Ceratina > Ceratina japonica. Next base: position 40,411 of record SMSR01011108.1, on the reverse strand, counting down.
GATAGAGAAAGGGAAAGGGACAGGGAGCGTGAAAGGGAACGTGAACGGGAGGAAGCGAGAAAAACTGAAAGGGAAATTATGCGGGAAAGGGAGGAAGAGGAGGAGGCGAAGGAGAGAAAAAAGAATGAGCGAAGAGCGAGGGAGAAGGAGGCGGCTTATCAGGAACGTCTAAGAGCATGGGAGACGCGTGAACGGCGTAAACAAAAGGAGTACGAGAAAGAAGCGGAAAAACGCAGAGCGAAGCGGGAAGCTAGGGAAAGGGAGGCGAAACGTTTGAAAGAATTCCTGGAAGACTACGACGATGAAAGAGACGACGCCAAATATTACAAAGGCAAAGAACTCTCGCGTCGCCTGGAGGAGAGAGCACTCGAGGCGGAAGCCGACTCGCGCGATCGTTGCGCCGAGCGACAAGAACTCCAGCGTCTCCGCGAAAAACTTTACGCGGATGCGTCTCATCCGGATCCAGCGGCAGAATTCGAGAGGGTAACGAGTTTTTGTGATTTCTTTTTAATCGAGACGTCGCAAAATTTGCTTATGACATTTCTCATATTCTAGCTGAAAGCTGAACGGGAGGAACAGTACAAGCCGAAGCCCGTAATTACGATAATTGACGAAGAGGAGGAGAAAGTGATGAAAAAAGAGGCAGAGATTATGCCGCCGTTAGAAACTGAACCCATTGAGAGTGACAGTGACGAGTGTGTACAATTCGATGAGATTTCCCAACCGGAGGTGCCGCCGTCTAGAACGCCGCCGCGGCATCATCACCATCATCGTAGGCATCATCGCCATCATCAGAATCATCATCGTGATGGTGAAGAAAACGATGACGTCGTAGAGACCGATAGAGAGAGCATGAAGGGTGCGAGATCGCCCGCTTCGCATCAAACAGTGACGACACCAGTTCAGTCCATGCCGCCCACGATAGATGAAGATTCGCGCATGTCTCTCGTTAGCGAACCAGAAAAGACAAGTAGTAGTAAGTACAATTCTTTCGTTTTATATAAAAATGTATATTTCTTATTTGCATCGCGCTCAATCGCAGGTAACTTCGTACCATTTGCCATGGGAAGTGGAGGCAATCGTGGCGGTGATCATGGCATCGGTAACAAAACTCCCGCTAGTCCGAGCACAGCTGTTAACGCGAATTCCCAACAGACGAATCAGAATAAAAAGAAGGGTCGGATCGATGTCAAAGATGTATTTAATAATGATGACGACGACGACGGTGCTAATAACGCGAAGAAGCGGAAGCTAGTTCCTTTAGGTGTGTACTTAATCAATATATCTTTTATTCAGATCGAGTACGACTCGTTCTACTTGGATTTCGTTCCAGATTACGGAGAAGAGAAAAAGAAAAAATCTACTGAAGAAACACCTAAACCCGGTAAAGAAGAAAGTACAAAAAGCCAAGAGGAGAAACGGAAACACATAAAGTCCCTTATCGATAAGATACCTACGGATAAAAACGCTTTGTTCGGATATCAACTTGATTGGGCAGTAATAGATAATGTATGTGTTAATTATTACATGTGCACGAAATTGTATATTTTCACTTTATTAATGTTCGTTTTATTCTTATAGACGTTAATGGAGAAAAGGATAAGGCCGTGGATCAATAAGAAGATCATTGAATACATTGGAGAACCCGAACCTACATTGGTAGATTTTATTTGTAGCAAAGTGATGGCCGGTAGTTCTCCCCAAGGCATACTCGACGATGTACAGATGGTGAGCAATTTTTATTTCTGTCGTTTAAAAATCGATTTATTACCCACGCTTTCGTAAACGCCGTGTGTCGCAGGTATTGGATGAAGAAGCTGAAGTGTTTGTAGTCAAAATGTGGAGGTTATTAATTTACGAAGTGGAAGCTAAAAAGATGGGCTTAGTTAAATAAACGAGATATCGATTTAAGTACTACTCGACTTAAAAAATTTATACTACACATCAAATTCTTTTGGTTAACATGTACTATTTAGGTTGTATACCCCGAAATACACGATTAATTATGTATAATTTGTAGGACTCTTCATTAGGTCGGTGTTGCTCGATTCCTAGACGAGAACTAAGTGTGTAGCAATTGAAATGTTAAATACAAAATTGCAATTACGATTTATAATACTTGAGTTGTACTTCACCAAATTTGTTCGTCTGTAGAATCTCTGTCCTTCTTTTTTAATTATACTTACTCGTGCCTCTTTCTATTACAACGGACGCAGGTTATTTTAGATAAGTTTTATACAGGACGATTATATGTTTCGTAAATTATTTTTATGACTTACAAAAATTCCACTTGTAAATAGACTCAGTAAAAACATTCATTAATATACATGTATTTCTGTTACTTTAAATTGACATTTTATTTTCAATTAGCACGGCAATAAATAATCCAACTGTTAAAAAATATGCTTTGCGTTTAATTAAATTTTAGTTTTATTCAGGCTGAAGTACGCGTGAAATCATTTTTTTGAGAGAGGTAAGTAATAATAAAGGGTGCGTGAAAAAAGACGTATTAATTGTTTATTCGGTAAACTGTGAAGAATGTAAGTTCATGTAATAATTTTAAATAAATATTTTCAATATAACGAAATTTGTAATTTGATTTAAGAAATATCTGTCGCTATCGTCCCTTAAGAATATCGAGATCAAAGATTCCCTGAACTGCCCCGTCGAATCCCGGTGCCTTTCCGGAGAGGCGAGAGCGTCGGTCTTGCTTTTCGACCGAAAAAACGTGGCTATACACAATTACAGAGTCTATTCGCAGGTGCAGAAGGCGAGAACGCGTGTAATCTGTAGGAGAAAGTCGGCGAGACGGGTGTCCGGGCGCGCGCGTAGCACCACTTCTCATATTATTTGTCGTTAAGTGCATGAAAGCTTTTTTCGAGGGCTTAATACAAGCTCTCGGTTAATAGCGGAGCATTATTGTGTTCACGGGGAGCACGAGTGCGGCGCAGCTTAGAGCTCGCTCTCTCGCTCTTCTCTCTCTTCGACACTACACGAAAAACGCAGCCAGCCCAACCTTTTATGGATTCTTTGTCGCGACGCGATTACATGCCAGCCAGCCAGCCTCCTATTCCCTTTTTCCTGCCTTTTTCTTATATATTTACATACGCCAGTCTCGCTGAAACGCGAGCGTTTCCTTTTAAACAGAGAATCTTACTGATGCACGACCGCGGCTGTGACCAATTTTTCCCGAGCAGAAAGGGGGAGACAATTCTTCTTCACGCGTAATGCATCCTTAACGGTGTAGGAAACGCAATTTAACGACCGATACATTCTCCAAGAGTTTACTATTTACGATACGACCCAACAGATCGATCCCGCTCTCATCATTAATTCACAGTATTATTTTAACTGGGTATCTTTCGATCAAATTGGATTTGGGGGAGAAAAGTGGCCGGCCTCAAATAAACGTGAGCGAATTACTCGAGGCGGGGGCATAAATATTTGATACGCGTCCAATTTTGTACTTGCAGGAAGATTTACATTAATAATTTGTCGCTTCATATTTCCCTGCTGTAATATCTCAGCAAACAACGTGAGGGAGGGTGGTGGAGAACGAGCGGAGCGAGCTCTCGGTTTACCACGGCCAATTCAATGACTGTGGTATACTGTATAGAGCGCATTAACTGCAACAATTGCATTATACACCAAACGGCTAGATATTGCGTCGTTACCACACGCGCATTAGATTCGAAGAAACCTCGGCGAAACGAATTTTATATCAGCGCTCATCGGCCGCGTACGCGCGCATTAAAACGAAACGAAATTACAAAGGAAGGGGCGATCGTCCGAGAAAATTTCCAATTGAAAATATCGATTAGAGATCGGGCTCGTTGGACGTCGGTGCACAAACGGGGAAACCGGTTAGAGGAGTTCTAACGGGAAACAGGAAATTATGTCTGTCGAAATTAATCGTCGGCGCGTTAACACGTAGCCGTGAACGATAAGGCGTGCCAGGGTGCGAAAGGACGGGGAGGGCAGCGCGCGCGAAACAGGGCAAGGCGGAAAGGGGTGCGCTTAGCATTTTAGAGACGGGACGTGCTCGCCAGAACCGACGATCGACTAGTAAAAAGCAAAGAGCGACCGCGGCCGTTGAAGACGACGCGGCGCACGTTCGGGGCCTCGGCAGCGACACGGGGCGAGGAACGGACTCAAGGAATCGTCGCACGTATCTGCCACGGGAAGATGAAACGGTAACGAGTGTAGTTCACGGTAACTAAATATTCGCAGGATCGCATCGGGGAAAAAGGGGAGCCGAACGGCCGCCGCCGCCGCTTTCTCGCGGCCCTCGCCCCGTGCTGTGTATGCAATCGTCGTCGTCGCCGTCCGACGCTCGTGGAGACAATTTATTCTCACGGTTTCGCGCGCAATTTGCCACGGGCACGTGTAACGAGGATAACGAGAATCATCGAATGAAAAGCCAACGTCGCGGCTGCAAATTGCATTTCACGCGACATTTGCTATAACGCCTGTCGCGAATATTTTCTAGCCCAGCCCCGCGGGCCTCGTGGTATCATCGCCTCAGACGATGCCATCCCCCGTCGAACGTCGCCAGCCCCTGATCGAGTATTTCGAACAGGCCTGGTCGATACCCTGTCTCCTCTGTCGCCCTGTTGCTTCTTTTTCGCCCGCGCTTCGGCTGCGTCGACCAATTTTACTCGAACAGAATTTATATAAAAATATGCTAATTGAGTTTAAGACATAAGACACGATTATACGTTTATGTCTCGTTTCTGAAATCGAGCGGAAAGCCTGTTTTATGAGGGTGTCAATTTGCTTGAATAATTTTGACAATTAGATTAAATTGTTGAAACCAATTACCATCGTTTGCGCGTTTGTTTCGAAAAAACAATTAAACTCGGCCCGTTGCCGGCGCTCGGCGGCACGAAGTTATTTCACGCAATATTCTTACCAAAGTAAAGCGGGAGCGCGAACGGAACGGGGAAAAAAGAGAGAGAGCGAGGGGAACGAGGAAACGATTAATGCTAGCGCCAAGTTTTTATTGCGGAAATTCAATTTCCAAAATAAACATTTGCAAAGAGAACAACTGTTGACAAGTCCATTCTCGGCCGAGTTTCAACATTTACGCCGAGCCGTTACTCGGCGTTTCGCCTCATATATTTCGCGTCCACCGTTTCGGATCGATACCGGCTATTTCTCCTGCCATTCCGGTAAACTGCGTTACACGCGAATGGGGGAAGGGGAAAAAAAGGAGTGGGAATTAAAACCGAAAGCCAACAATTTCTTTTTCTTTGATTAAAAAGAGAGGAGCACGGGGATCCGGTGAAAGAGCAGCGTGTCGCGTTAAACCGGAAAAGAAAGTGGCTACGGCGAGGCTATTCAAATATTTGAAGTTCCTCTCGCCACGGAAGAGCTTTATGATGAAATTACCGCCACCGAGTCTAACTAGAAAAAGAAGGGAAACAGCCGAGTAGAGCGGAAATTAAACGTTCCGCCTAGCTACACGCAATTGACAGAAGATACAAATTAATCAGGGGGACAGTTCAATTTGTCGACGAGCTATCAGCCGCTCTTCAATAAAAAGCATGGACTTTTATCACTACTAAAGAAGCTCCTTTCTTACGCGAAGAAAAATGCATATAATTATTCTGTTTCTTTCATGTTTTTAGCTGACGTATAAAATAATTGAAATAATTATAATTATTATTTAAAATGATTTTTACGCACTGCCTAGGATTGGTAAACTGAATATGATTTTGAGCAAAGAAATTTGACGCTGACATCTCTTATAATATAATTCTTAGATAGATTATTAATAGGATCGAGACATTCTGAATCCTACACACAATTGAAATGATTTTGTCTCACAATGGCGACTGTTCAGTTGTTGTCTTTATTTTGTGTAAACAGCTTCTGTCAGCGTCTCGATCAGACATGTAGTACCTAGGTGCGCGCTCCTCCATTCTCCGGTACCACCACACTGACTGACCAAGTCAACTTCACACCGTGAGTAAACTCCACAACCATGAGCCAACACAACCATTCGGTTCTTGTAGTTTTTGTTAGTGAACTGCCCATCTGAATATATATACCTATGATTCACTGATATATTTCATGTTTCAACAGTCTGTTTTTTTCCTCATATAAGTGCATCTACTTTTATGCACTCAGATACTCTTATTAGTTTAAAAGAATATATGGGTTACTGTATGGACATTTAATCTTGGGAAACGAAGAAAAGCAATTCGCCTTGGACATACTTTCTCTTGCGTGCTCTTCGTTAATCGTCTTTGCACAAGCCGTGTCGACAATTGTCGAGCAGGAAGAGAGATATAACAATGATATTATAACGATATTAGGGTCTGGCGTTCAAGACTCTCCAGGCAGTAACCCATGATAACGTTACTATTATCTATCAGATAAGGATGAACCATACTAATTTATTTCTAAGACGTTACGTTTGGTAATACGGGACGATAAAGGGTGGGCAAACTATTGTGCATTTGATATCCAACAGTTTGCTGCATCAGCTGCAAAGCCAGAAGAAAACAAAGTTGACAGACGTGTGACAGTTTCTTGGCAAATGTGAAAGATGTTTTGGTGGAATCCCTTCTTCGTGATGACTCTCTCCGCTTCTGATTGGTATAATACTTTCTAATAATTATTGAGTATTGATCAAGAAAACAAAGTCTAAAGTATTTCACCCCTTTCGAACTCTTTAGATTACATAGATAGTTTTAGACACATATTGATTTACAGGCACATTTGCAATGTTGTAAGTACATTGGGTGGCCTCTACCGACGCGTCTGTTAGCGTTAAGGTATTCTTAATTTAAGTAGAGCTTAAGAAAATTTCTTATGCTTGTTTTTCCATACGATTTATACCTGCACTTAGGTAATTGATATGTAAACAAGATTTCGTGTAAGATGCTGCTGACCGAGCATGCTCCAGTGGAGTGAGTATACTACATTGAGATGAACAGAACTATGATACTCGACATGTGATTAATTCTTGTGCAACTAGTAATCGTTCAACTTTGTAAGACGTTGAATTATTTACGTAAAACTTAAACGTTATTAAATATTTCGCAATAAAAAAGATTTATAATCGTTTATAAAAATATTTCGAGCGGTGAACATTCGTTAGTACTACCGAAATATATTTTTCTGCTTTAATATTGCAAATTTAATCGATTTCGATAAACAAATCCTGTAATACTTTCTTTGAACATAAGTCAAAATTTGATTTCGAGAATAAGAACGATGCACTGCTATAGTGTATTCATATACGTATTACCATTTTTATATTAACTAACTTTACACTTACAGTAACCGTTTTCTACCCTTTCATTTGTATAACTCAGGAGAAATACGATTGCTAGTTTTTGCGTTTTATTATCACAGCCTGATAGAGTTTGCTTCGACTTGTCTGGTCTCACCCTTTCCTCTGTTCTTGTGTTTTATAGAAGCAGGAGGAGGAGAAGGCTCAAGTGAAACGGAAGAAAGAAGCCGTCGAGAAAGAAGAACGGGAGAAGCGCGAAAAGGAGCGGCGAGACAGGCGAGATGGAAGTAGTGCTAAAGACGAGCAAGACGGAGAACCCGGTAGCCCTACGTCCCACAAGGGTCGCAGTAGTAGTACGGGCAGTAGTAGAAGAGATAAAAGACGGTCTAAATCTAGGTATTAAAATTTAACGATGTTTAAATTATATTTTGTAAACTTCGTCCTTGGTTGACGATCGGAACATGGATCGATGCACGGTTTAAATTTAAGTATACTTCTTTCTTGATTGAAGGTCTAAAGAACGAGACAGGGATCGTCAGAGAGCCGATAGAGATCGTGATAGAGATAGAGACCGGGAGAGAGACCGCGAAAGAGAGCGGGAGAGGGATCGTGATCGCGAAAGGGAACGTGAACGCGAACGCGATAGGGATAGAGAAAGGGAAAGGGACAGGGAGCGTGAAAGGGAACGTGAACGGGAGGAAGCGAGAAAAACTGAAAGGGAAATTATGCGGGAAAGGGAGGAAGAGGAGGAGGCGAAGGAGAGAAAAAAGAATGAGCGAAGAGCGAGGGAGAAGGAGGCGGCTTATCAGGAACGTCTAAGAGCATGGGAGACGCGTGAACGGCGTAAACAAAAGGAGTACGAGAAAGAAGCGGAAAAACGCAGAGCGAAGCGGGAAGCTAGGGAAAGGGAGGCGAAACGTTTGAAAGAATTCCTGGAAGACTACGACGATGAAAGAGACGACGCCAAATATTACAAAGGCAAAGAACTCTCGCGTCGCCTGGAGGAGAGAGCACTCGAGGCGGAAGCCGACTCGCGCGATCGTTGCGCCGAGCGACAAGAACTCCAGCGTCTCCGCGAAAAACTTTACGCGGATGCGTCTCATCCGGATCCAGCGGCAGAATTCGAGAGGGTAACGAGTTTTTGTGATTTCTTTTTAATCGAGACGTCGCAAAATTTGCTTATGACATTTCTCATATTCTAGCTGAAAGCTGAACGGGAGGAACAGTACAAGCCGAAGCCCGTAATTACGATAATTGACGAAGAGGAGGAGAAAGTGATGAAAAAAGAGGCAGAGATTATGCCGCCGTTAGAAACTGAACCCATTGAGAGTGACAGTGACGAGTGTGTACAATTCGATGAGATTTCCCAACCGGAGGTGCCGCCGTCTAGAACGCCGCCGCGGCATCATCACCATCATCGTAGGCATCATCGCCATCATCAGAATCATCATCGTGATGGTGAAGAAAACGATGACGTCGTAGAGACCGATAGAGAGAGCATGAAGGGTGCGAGATCGCCCGCTTCGCATCAAACAGTGACGACACCAGTTCAGTCCATGCCGCCCACGATAGATGAAGATTCGCGCATGTCTCTCGTTAGCGAACCAGAAAAGACAAGTAGTAGTAAGTACAATTCTTTCGTTTTATATAAAAATGTATATTTCTTATTTGCATCGTGCTCAATCGCAGGTAACTTCGTACCATTTGCCATGGGAAGTGGAGGCAATCGTGGCGGTGATCATGGCATCGGTAACAAAACTCCCGCTAGTCCGAGCACAGCTGTTAACGCGAATTCGCAACAGACGAATCAGAATAAAAAGAAGGGTCGGATCGATGTCAAAGATGTATTTAATAATGATGACGACGACGACGGTGCTAATAACGCGAAGAAGCGGAAGCTAGTTCCTTTAGGTGTGTACTTAATCAATATACCTTTTATTCAGATCGAGTACGACTCGTTCTACTTGGATTTCGTTCCAGATTACGGAGAAGAGAAAAAGAAAAAATCTACTGAAGAAACACCTAAACCCGGTAAAGAAGAAAGTACAAAAAGCCAAGAGGAGAAACGGAAACACATAAAGTCCCTTATCGATAAGATACCTACGGATAAAAACGCTTTGTTCGGATATCAACTTGATTGGGCAGTAATAGATAATGTATGTGTTAATTATTACATGTGCACGAAATTGTATATTTTCACTTTATTAATGTTCGTTTTATTCTTATAGACGTTAATGGAGAAAAGGATAAGGCCGTGGATCAATAAGAAGATCATTGAATACATTGGAGAACCCGAACCTACATTGGTAGATTTTATTTGTAGCAAAGTGATGGCCGGTAGTTCTCCCCAAGGCATACTCGACGATGTACAGATGGTGAGCAATTTTTATTTCTGTCGTTTAAAAATCGATTTATTACCCACGCTTTCGTAAACGCCGTGTGTCGCAGGTATTGGATGAAGAAGCTGAAGTGTTTGTAGTCAAAATGTGGAGGTTATTAATTTACGAAGTGGAAGCTAAAAAGATGGGCTTAGTTAAATAAACGAGATATCGATTTAAGTACTACTCGACTTAAAAAATTTATACTACACATCAAATTCTTTTGGTTAACATGTACTATTTAGGTTGTATACCCCGAAATACACGATTAATTATGTATAATTTGTAGGACTCTTCATTAGGTCGGTGTTGCTCGATTCCTAGACGAGAACTAAGTGTGTAGCAATTGAAATGTTAAATACAAAATTGCAATTACGATTTATAATACTTGAGTTGTACTTCACCAAATTTGTTCGTCTGTAGAATCTCTGTCCTTCTTTTTTAATTATACTTACTCGTGCCTCTTTCTATTACAACGGACGCAGGTTATTTTAGATAAGTTTTATACAGGACGATTATATGTTTCGTAAATTATTTTTATGACTTACAAAAATTCCACTTGTAAATAGACTCAGTAAAAACATTCATTAATATACATGTATTTCTGTTACTTTAAATTGACATTTTATTTTCAATTAGCACGGCAATAAATAATCCAACTGTTAAAAAATATGCTTTGCGTTTAATTAAATTTTAGTTTTATTCAGGCTGAAGTACGCGTGAAATCATTTTTTTGAGAGAGGTAAGTAATAATAAAGGGTGCGTGAAAAAAGACGTATTAATTGTTTATTCGGTAAACTGTGAAGAATGTATGTTCATGTAATAATTTTAAATAAATATTTTCAATATAACGAAATTTGTAATTTGATTTAAGAAATATCTGTCGCTATCGTCCCTTAAGAATATCGAGATCAAAGATTCCCTGAACTGCCCCGTCGAATCCCGGTGCCTTTCCGGAGAGGCGAGAGCGTCGGTCTTGCTTTTCGACCGAAAAAACGTGGCTATACACAATTACAGAGTCTATTCGCAGGTGCAGAAGGCGAGAACGCGTGTAATCTGTAGGAGAAAGTCGGCGAGACGGGTGTCCGGGCGCGCGCGTAGCACCACTTCTCATATTATTTGTCGTTAAGTGCATGAAAGCTTTTTTCGAGGGCTTAATACAAGCTCTCGGTTAATAGCGGAGCATTATTGTGTTCACGGGGAGCACGAGTGCGGCGCAGCTTAGAGCTCGCTCTCTCGCTCTTCTCTCTCTTCGACACTACACGAAAAACGCAGCCAGCCCAACCTTTTATGGATTCTTTGTCGCGACGCGATTACATGCCAGCCAGCCAGCCTCCTATTCCCTTTTTCCTGCCTTTTTCTTATATATTTACATACGCCAGTCTCGCTGAAACGCGAGCGTTTCCTTTTAAACAGAGAATCTTACTGATGCACGACCGCGGCTGTGACCAATTTTTCCCGAGCAGAAAGGGGGAGACAATTCTTCTTCACGCGTAATGCATCCTTAACGGTGTAGGAAACGCAATTTAACGACCGATACATTCTCCAAGAGTTTACTATTTACGATACGACCCAACAGATCGATCCCGCTCTCATCATTAATTCACAGTATTATTTTAACTGGGTATCTTTCGATCAAATTGGATTTGGGGGAGAAAAGTGGCCGGCCTCAAATAAACGTGAGCGAATTACTCGAGGCGGGGGCATAAATATTTGATACGCGTCCAATTTTGTACTTGCAGGAAGATTTACATTAATAATTTGTCGCTTCATATTTCCCTGCTGTAATATCTCAGCAAACAACGTGAGGGAGGGTGGTGGAGAACGAGCGGAGCGAGCTCTCGGTTTACCACGGCCAATTCAATGACTGTGGTATACTGTATAGAGCGCATTAACTGCAACAATTGCATTATACACCAAACGGCTAGATATTGCGTCGTTACCACACGCGCATTAGATTCGAAGAAACCTCGGCGAAACGAATTTTATATCAGCGCTCATCGGCCGCGTACGCGCGCATTAAAACGAAACGAAATTACAAAGGAAGGGGCGATCGTCCGAGAAAATTTCCAATTGAAAATATCGATTAGAGATCGGGCTCGTTGGACGTCGGTGCACAAACGGGGAAACCGGTTAGAGGAGTTCTAACGGGAAACAGGAAATTATGTCTGTCGAAATTAATCGTCGGCGCGTTAACACGTAGCCGTGAACGATAAGGCGTGCCAGGGTGCGAAAGGACGGGGAGGGCAGCGCGCGCGAAACAGGGCAAGGCGGAAAGGGGTGCGCTTAGCATTTTAGAGACGGGACGTGCTCGCCAGAACCGACGATCGACTAGTAAAAAGCAAAGAGCGACCGCGGCCGTTGAAGACGACGCGGCGCACGTTCGGGGCCTCGGCAGCGACACGGGGCGAGGAACGGACTCAAGGAATCGTCGCACGTATCTGCCACGGGAAGATGAAACGGTAACGAGTGTAGTTCACGGTAACTAAATATTCGCAGGATCGCATCGGGGAAAAAGGGGAGCCGAACGGCCGCCGCCGCCGCTTTCTCGCGGCCCTCGCCCCGTGCTGTGTATGCAATCGTCGTCGTCGCCGTCCGACGCTCGTGGAGACAATTTATTCTCACGGTTTCGCGCGCAATTTGCCACGGGCACGTGTAACGAGGATAACGAGAATCATCGAATGAAAAGCCAACGTCGCGGCTGCAAATTGCATTTCACGCGACATTTGCTATAACGCCTGTCGCGAATATTTTCTAGCCCAGCCCCGCGGGCCTCGTGGTATCATCGCCTCAGACGATGCCATCCCCCGTCGAACGTCGCCAGCCCCTGATCGAGTATTTCGAACAGGCCTGCTCGATACCCTGTCTCCTCTGTCGCCCTGTTGCTTCTTTTTCGCCCGCGCTTCGGCTGCGTCGACCAATTTTACTCGAACAGAATTTATATAAAAATATGCTAATTGAGTTTAAGACATGAGACACGATTATACGTTTATGTCTCGTTTCTGAAATCGAGCGGCAAGCCTGTTTTATAAGGGTGTCAATTTGCCTGAATAATTTTGACAATTAGATTAAATTGTTGAAACCAATTACCATCGTTCNCGGCTGCGTCGACCAATTTTACTCGAACAGAATTTATATAAAAATATGCTAATTGAGTTTAAGACATAAGACACGATTATACGTTTATGTCTCGTTTCTGAAATCGAGCGGAAAGCCTGTTTTATGAGGGTGTCAATTTGCTTGAATAATTTTGACAATTAGATTAAATTGTTGAAACCAATTACCATCGTTTGCGCGTTTGTTTCGAAAAAACAATTAAACTCGGCCCGTTGCCGGCGCTCGGCGGCACGAAGTTATTTCACGCAATATTCTTACCAAAGTAAAGCGGGAGCGCGAACGGAACGGGGAAAAAAGAGAGAGAGCGAGGGGAACGAGGAAACGATTAATGCTAGCGCCAAGTTTTTATTGCGGAAATTCAATTTCCAAAATAAACATTTGCAAAGAGAACAACTGTTGACAAGTCCATTCTCGGCCGAGTTTCAACATTTACGCCGAGCCGTTACTCGGCGTTTCGCCTCATATATTTCGCGTCCACCGTTTCGGATCGATACCGGCTATTTCTCCTGCCATTCCGGTAAACTGCGTTACACGCGAATGGGGGAAGGGGAAAAAAAGGAGTGGGAATTAAAACCGAAAGCCAACAATTTCTTTTTCTTTGATTAAAAAGAGAGGAGCACGGGGATCCGGTGAAAGAGCAGCGTGTCGCGTTAAACCGGAAAAGAAAGTGGCTACGGCGAGGCTATTCAAATATTTGAAGTTCCTCTCGCCACGGAAGAGCTTTATGATGAAATTACCGCCACCGAGTCTAACTAGAAAAAGAAGGGAAACAGCCGAGTAGAGCGGAAATTAAACGTTCCGCCTAGCTACACGCAATTGACAGAAGATACAAATTAATCAGGGGGACAGTTCAATTTGTCGACGAGCTATCAGCCCCTCTTCAATAAAAAGCATGGACTTTTATCACTACTAAAGAAGCTCCTTTCTTACGCGAAGAAAAATGCATATAATTATTCTGTTTCTCTGATGTTTTTAGCTGACGTATAAAATAATTGAAATAATTATAATTATTATTATTTGTGAAAGAAAAAATTATCTATTTTAGAGCTACTCTAGTCTGTTAATACCGATATTAATGTAAAAACATGGATAAACATGGAATTAGAATAATTAAGATTATTACTATTTGTTCAAGAAAGAGCTATTTCGGAGGTACTGTAGTCTGTTAATACCGATATCGAGCAATCCATAAGCCCGCGTCTAACTCTGGTGTCCCGTCTGCCCTAATCGCTGCAGCCGAGATCCAGGCATCGACGCCGCGACTTCCAAATTCTGAACCCTCGCTTGGAGGCCGACGAAAGCGAAGAAAGTATATAATGCCCGCTTGCGCGGTGTCGCGGCGCGGCACGTTCGCGGCAGGATGCAACGCGAGAGGGTGGATTCGTGAAAGAGAATGACGCAGCGGGCGCAGCAACCACATAAGCGCGAAGATGAAGAAGCAATTATTCTAATGGAGGCTTTGGGAGGATTGTAGCCGGGACAAGTGAGGTAATCCATGAATAATACCTACGCCCTTCCCACCTCCACCACCGCCCCGTGATACTCTACCCCCGGGTCGGTCTTGCTACTCCCATCTTCTCGTCGCGGCGTCGTCTGCCTGTTGTCCTCCTCCGGGGTTCGCTAATATTATGCTAAACTCCGGTAATCCTTGAATGCCAACCCGGCCGCAGATACAGTGTTTGCTATCTCGAATAACGCGTCCGATTTCGGCGCCGACCGGCTCGGACCTCCGCCCTCGTTCAACTTCCCTCTACCTATTTTCGACTATTTCCCTCCGGTTTCGATGCTAATTGAGAGCGCGGTGCACGGCATTCGCGGACCTAAGATGGATGAAAGGAGGGAGGAAAGGTCGAGGATTCAAACGGGGATTTAGCATCGAACCGATCCGCTCTCCGAGGACCTCCTCGTCTCTTTTCCATCTACCCCCGGGTAACAGGATTTTTTCGACGTAAAGCTAGCCGGCCAGCCTTTTATCCGGCTCTATTCGCGGAATCCGGTGAATTTTGAAAGAATGATTACCGTCCCTGAGCCTGATTTACGTGTATTCCCTATTTAGAGTGTCCTTTCCCGAGTCAAGCACTTCCTTGATATCTATTTCAGATTTCCTGCCGGATTTATTGATACTAGAATTCGTATCTCTTGCCTGTCAGAAAATAACAGGCGTGCATTATACGCAACGCATTTTATCTCATGACTGCAATAAAATATCCGCGATGTCGATTTATAAAATGAAATTCGAACGAGAGTACTTTTATTCTCTTTACTGAATTTGCAATCGCGACAGATATGCGGTCTATAAACCGCGGGTATATAAATTTTGCAGAACGCCGCGTCGACGCGAAGAGGAATTAACAACTGCTCGCGAATCTGTATTAGATTATATTGTATCCTTTAATGGGCGAAAGAAATTAAACAGTCAAAGCAATTGGGACAACGGCATCCCTTTAGCACGGCCGCAGAGGCACCGTTGCGCAACGAGATACGTAATATTACGACGCCGAACTCGTTTCCTCATCCGTGTAATATTACCGCGGCGAACGCAAATCCAGTTTCCTATTTCCACATACGAAAATAATACGTACACGGTGTTATGGAAATTCACGCGTTACTTTCATGGAAATGCCCTGCCACATTGTCGTCGTTCGCGCGACGTTTTACCGCGGTCATCCCCCGGTATCAAAGGATTAAACGGCTCGCGCCGCCCGGCCCGGAATTTATTTAAAAACCTGTCAACGTTTTTTTGTTAGGATCAATTACGGGCGAGTTAAGGTCGCGGGGGGCGCGCGCGCGCGGGCGCTCAAGGGACGTTTTGGGATCTGTCTCTTCTTTCACTTTCCATCGCGGTTCCATTCTCTCGGCGCGGGCGTCACGCTCGCCGCTTCTTTCTTTCAGAGCGCGGCGCGGCGCGTCGCAGAAAAAAACACCGGCGCACTACTTTATATTACCATTCTTTGGGAAACCGTGGGCATACCACCACAATTTCTGTGTCTAGGATAAAATCGGAAGTAATCACGAGAAGTGGGGATCTTGAGAGCGAGCGCGGTGCCGAAGAGAGACAGGGAGAGCCGGAACGTTGAAAGGGAACGAGCGAGACCGCGAGAAGTATGAGCCGGTGAAAAAGAGGCCGCGCGCGAGGCGGGAGAAGGACGGGAAAAAGTAAGTGAACCCCGGAGCACCCGGAGTGCGCCGGTATATCGGGGCTTGTGCAACGCTGCATCAAGCGGCTGACGATGCACTTAGGGATATTAGTAAAGCCCCGTCGAATGAGAGCCGACTTCGGACCTGTCTTCGTCTATCGCCGACCCGAAACGCTGCTTTTAACGCGTTAATCGCCGCCCCCGTTAAGGACAAGGTTAATAATCGTACTTGCTCCTGAACTTCTCTTGTTTCATCCTACAGCTCCTCTCCTACTACATTTTACACCGATTTTGGACCGATATTAGACACCATGACAGAGTTTTTAAACCGTCGAACGTATAGATTTTAGTATAATTTTTGAAGTAATTAAAGTGAGTCCTAAGAGTTTTTTAAATCTGCTTCATGATTAGGCAGACGTATATTTGAATTCACTTCTTTCAAGTAGTAGAGCATCCTATATGGTCAGACGTATCAAGTGTCAGTTGTGCACCACGTAATATAATAAGCTAGCATTTCTTTTATGTCATTTAATGCTGTTAATATTTTAATTTTTTAGTTATGATTTACACATCATCAAGCCAAGGCTTACTTAAATATTCGCAAAAAATAGAAGCATATTTCAAATAAAAGTGCATCACGTTTCGTTGAATGAAGTGGAATTTGTCCAAGTGAAATAAACTACATGGAGGGTGGAATATAAGGATGAGACAATGGCGAAACTTACTTACATTCCGATTATTCTTTCGACCATAAATGGGAATTACTTCAGAGAATGATAATTAGAAAGCGTCTACGGGAACGAAGTTACATTCAACGGGGAGTTGCCGGGATTAAATATTTCATTTATGCCTGCAGGTCCGACTTAATCGGTTTACGTTCTTTGGGAGTTGGAAAAACCGCCTAGCCCCGGGAACCCGTAGAAAGATTTACCGTCCACTGAAATTCTGCAGTTTTATACCGTGTAATGCCGCCGCGTTGAATAATTTCGAAAACCGATAGTGAGAAAAAATCTTTTTGTGGAAAAAAGAGAATTCGCGCGTTCGCGCGATACGGGCGGTCGGAGTATCGCGTCCCGCGTTTTAGACGATTGCAAAAGTACACTTTTAGCAATTTATAAGGAATTTAAAGTGCAGTGGACGCAATTCGACCGAAGCTTGGAAATGATTATTGGAGATACTGCGTACGGATCTCACAATCGTATTACGTTTCAATACCGAGCCCCGGTCATATGTGACCAAACTGCGGTGATTCGTCTGTCCTCGAAGAGAATGTATTACTCGTTCGAGACTCGTTACTCGATTAAGTCTGTGATACCGTTCCTAATGCGAATTACCAGGAATCGTATATTTGGCCCATTAACGGACGGCCAGATTGACCGCATGATGTGGTCATCAAAGGCTTTTGTAGCGTGCACACGAATAAAATTTGATTCCCTTTAAAATAGTAATACAGATATACGAGATATTTAATCAGTATCAAGTAATATATGGACGTGTGTACACTTTCAAATGTAAAATTCAAAGGGTTGATCGTATCAACGCGCGTAACTCGTAAATTTAATAACTCTGAAGTTCCTTACTGTATGAACCAGAATAAAAAACGTGATTTATACGCACTGAAATTAACCGTTTATTTCATAAATTCTTGTGGTTATCAAAGTCTTTTGCAGCGTGCAGACGAATAAAATTTGATTCCATTTCCATAATATGGATATATGAAATATTTAATCAGTATCAAATAATATATCTACATGTGTACTCTTTCAAATGTGAAATTCAAAGGGTTGATCGTACCAATCCCCGTAACTCCAATTTTAATAACATTCATATACTGTAGAACATGATTTATAGGTAGTCAACCCAATAATTGATATTTTTAACTCTCGGGATCGGCCAACAAAATTAACCGTTTATTTCATAAATTGTTATAGTCNTTCGCGTTCGCAACAGAACTGCTCGGACCTTAGCTCTTCGGGCCTCAGCTTTTCGGCCCTTGTTGCCGGTTGTTGGAAAAACCTTCATTTCTTATTTGGAGATGTCCTTTCCAAATGACAAGCGTTTGGCGCATGAGTTCCGCAATGACTCATCTTCAGAGTTCTAAACAGTACTCGAGGCTGGGTCCGGGGATAATCCGGGTGCTGTCATAAAAACAGGCTGACGGACCCAAAGCTGCTGTCACTTGAATAGGCTGTAAATTATAACACAATTTTAAACGTGTACCTGGGTCCTTGAGGCCTTCCTTAAACTTTCTCCTATTTACTATTGTACCTAAAAAGTATAGAATAGCGGCACGCTGTCGACCAAATGATTTATTGAAGGACGGAAAAGTCTACGTGTACTAATTATCCTCGGAGGTTGCAATAGAAATGGTTATTGGAGACACTGCCTTTGAAGATACTCCTTTCTCTGCAGCGGCTCTCCTTCCACACGGCATGTCTCCACAGGGAAGCTGGTCACAGAGGAAAATACTTTGTTTTTCTTCCGTTTCGAACTCGCCGTTTTGTCAATCGTCATCGGTTGGTGATGTGTAAAGGGTGACTCACATCGTCCGGTGATCGTTGGACGATGCCAGGTCAGTCAACGCCGAAACGAATGAAACAAGTCACAATTCGTAGGACAGGAAAGTGTATAGGGACAAGCGTGTAAAATCCTGTCCCGACACGAGTCCTAATCCGGAAGCAGACCGCCTGCTGTTAGTCGGTCTGACTACTTGCTTGGAGTACGTCTCTGATATCTCTACGATTCCTTTCGACTGTCTCTTGTAGTGTTTTTGTATTTGTTAGTTAATAATTATTTCAGCCGAGGTCGATGCGTATTACGAGTAACAATATGATAATAAGCATCACTGATGCGGAGTAAATATACGTATATTGTAATTTGCAATGAAATTAATGAATAATCTTTCAGCTTCGAAATCGGAAGTCGACAACAATAAATATATGAGACATTTAATCAGTATCAAGTAATATATGTATACGTGTACTTCAAATGTGAGTACTCAACTCTAAACTATAATTTTAATAACACTCATATTTCTTACTCTATGAATCCNCGCAATGACTCATCTTCAGAGTTCTAAACAGTACTCGAGGCTGGGTCCGGGGATAATCCGGGTGCTGTCATAAAAACAGGCTGACGGACCCAAAGCTGCTGTCACTTGAATAGGCTGTAAATTATAACACAATTTTAAACGTGTACCTGGGTCCTTGAGGCCTTCCTTGAACTTTCTCCTATTTACTATTGTACCTAAAAAGTATAGAATAGCGGCACGCTGTCGACCAAATGATTTATTGAAGGACGGAAAAGTCTACGTGTACTAATTATCCTCGGAAGTTGCAATAGAAATGGTTATTGGAGACACTGCCTATGAAGATACTCCTTTCTCTGAAACGTCCACACGGCATGTCTCCACAGGGAAGCTGGTCACAGAGGAAAATACTTTGTTTTTCTTCCGTTTCGAACTCGCCGTTTTGTCAATCGTCATCGGTTGGTGATGTGTAGAGGGTAACTCACATTGTCCGGTGACCGTTGGATGATGTCAGGTCAGTCAACGCCGAAACGAATGAAACAAGTCACAATTCGTAGGACAGGAAAGTGTATAGGGACAAGCGTGTAAAATCCTGTCCCGACACGACTCCTAATCCGGAAGCAGACCGCCTGCTGTTAGTCGGTCTGACTATACTTGCTTGGAGTACGTCTCTGTACGATTCCTTTCGACTGTCTCTTGTAGTGTTTTTGTATTTGTTAGTTAATAATTATTTCAGCCGAGGCCGTTGCGTATTACGAATAACAATATGATAATAAGCATCACTGATGTGGAGTAAATATACGTATATTGTAATTTGCAATGAAATTAATGAATAATCTTTCAGCTTCGAAATCGGAAGTCGACAACAATAAATATATGAGACATTTAATCAGTATCAAGTAATATATGTATACGTGTACTTCAAATGTGAGTACTCAACTCTAAACTATAATTTTAATAATACTCATATTTCTTACTCTATGAATCAGAATAGAGAACGTGATTTATACGCACCGAAATTTGATAATTCAGCAATGCATCGACGAGTTCCTATAATAATAATTGATATCTTTAGCTCTCGGGAGCGGCCAACAAAATTAACCGTTTATTTTATAAATTGTCCATGAAATACCGCTATATCCGAGAAATTAGCAACGCGAGAAGGTAATTGATTTTCATCCCTGTGAATAATTTCGCTGCCCTTTCATACGTCGAAACCACGCATTTTTGTCTGAAATAAAATCGAAAATTCTTCCACAGAGTAATTAATTTTTTATTATTCTTTACGCATTTAGATGGAAGTTAAATATACAGAATTCTTCATACATTATAAAAAATACAATTCACTCTGAACATTTCCAGCACGTCACACATTCTGCATTTTTTAATTCAAATGTACAGCATATAAATATGCAGTCTAATGGTAATCAAGACACATTCAGTCCGGACCGAAGCACAAGCGTTCCAGTTTCATTAATAGGAAAGATTGTACTAGGAGAAGCATCGGAGATAAAATGCCATGGAAACCGAAAGTTCGTTTCGAGCACCGCGAGCTCCTCGTTCAGTTCCGGTTGAATGAAACCGTATATTCGCCCCGCATGCTAAAATAGGTAATCGGAAGTCTACGAAATAAAGGAGGCTGCACTGCCCTCCGACCACTACCTGTTGCTATCGTAGTATCGGACTGTAAAGTAACGCGGGGGCCAGATAGATTTCATTTCAACTGCGGATTTCAAATGAAATTTCTTTTCGGCCAAAACGAGGAAACGCCGGAGCTTCGCATTATTTGGTACCGCGGAACGTTATGATCGCTGCGTCTCGTTTCACTGAGTCAATCAAGACTGCATATTCTAAGTAGTCTTACTACTTTTTCACTTTTCAGTAGACGTTATTAGACGCTTTTCGTCAATTATTTCTGGGAAGAAGATGAAATTTGGCCGTGGCAATGATTCTTCGTTAGACTCTCAGGTCTTGACTGATTTAGGATTGTCCCCTGCTGGGAATGGTTACAAACTGCACGAACTAGCGATACACAGAGAAATTGTGTTCTGCTTGCGCGTTTGGGATTCCACCGGGCCATGATTGACGAAGAGGCCAACGGCAATAGCGACGGCTCGATCAAACCGTTAGGTAGGTAGGTAGGTACTGACTAGGTACATGTGTACACAGAAACTTCGGCAAATTCGGCGGGGCCATAATCTTGGCTAATTGCGAGGAACGTAAGAAAAGCGTGACGCAAACAGCGGTGGTCGGTCGGGCTCGGGCTCGGAACGAGCGGGGAAACTAACCGGACGCGGAAAATTCTACCGGAAAGAAACCTTGTCATCACTTCTCGTTCCAGCCGAAAAGCTGGGCGAAACCGGATTCGGAACTTTGCCACTTTATTCCGGGGTTTTGGTCGTTGCCACGAGAATCTCCAGGTAAGCGCGTTAGTTCCTTCGTTACTTTACCCTTAATGAGAACTAACAGTCTTCACGTACAACCCTAGCCAAGTTTCATAATTTTTCTAACGATCATTCCGCGGTTTTTCTTTAAAACTTTCGCCGATGCATCCCAAATTTTAGCACCAAAAATATCGTGGAATAAATGAAAAGCGGTCGAGCATTTTTCCACGCGAGTATTTACGCTAATGGGTTCGAACGAAATACCTTTTAACCAAAGGACGACCCGGCGCCGATTAATAAATCTCGAATTCGGGATAAGCTCCGATCGGTAGGATACGAACGGAGAATAAGAGAGGGAGAGAGAGAGAGGGCTTCAATCTTCCGTTAGCGAAGAGTACACGCTCTGCTACCCCTGACATAAATACTGTTCTCGCGTGGGGGCGAAACTTTCAGCCACCGTGCAGAGTTTCGAGTTCGCTGACCAAAAGTCTCCCCAGCTTTCGGAGAAAGGAGCCCGGCAGTAGCTACCATTTCCTGGCCGGTAGCGAAGAAAAGAAGCGTGCACCGGAAATTTCCTTCTTCCTCGCCGGTTTCGGGCAATTGGACTCGTACGCGTCGAGAACCGCGACTAAGCACGCTATCTCTTCTGAACGCGGGTCCACTCGAACTTCATGGCTCCTCTGCACGCATACGCTTAGCCACGAGTAATGCCCCGCGTTAACTCCAAACGTAAAAACTAAAAATGCATTCATTTTACAATAAGAAAAGTCGTATCGATTGACTTGCAAAATTTCGACAGGTTTATTTTACTTCACAGTTTGGTAGATTAGATTTTTATTGGAATTTGATGTTTTCTATGAAATTTTCTTATGTACCTTTGAATGCGAATAGCGTGTTGTTTTTATTTGCAGTAAAACTAGCCACGAGAAAGAAAGTGCAACGGGAATATTACAATGCAACTGCTGCGCAAACGTTGGCGTCCTCAATATATTTATTATTGGGTTCGGCGGTCGGCTAAATGGAGTTTCCTTTAGGTTATTTCGTATTCAAGTATCAATACGACGAGTGCGCATCGAATCGCAATATAAGGGGTCGAGTGGCGACCAAACGGCTGCGACTTCTTTGTCTACCGATCTTGGGTAACGAGTCGCTCGATTGAACTTCCACGATACTTTTCCCCGGGCACTACCGAAGTCCGAGAACTTCCCAGCTGGAGGAAAGTATCGGTCAATAAAGAGATGCACAGCCGGGGATACACACTCCACGATGCCAATAATCGTTATTTGCGTTAATCCCTCCGCGGAACTTTCTTATTATTATCAAACGGGGTCGAGCGTCGCTCTCGATTTCGACACGGTCCGCCGGCTCTCTCTATAAATGCATCACGACGTCAAATGAAATGAAACTGAAGAAGTTTACTGCAACACTTTGCGAGGATCGAAATTCTGTAGGAAATGGAGCGGGGTCCAACGCGGCGATAAAACACGCGTCTCGTGTCCGGGGTGTTAATATTCTTCGTCGAAATCCAGCCTCTCCTTTCTGAAACTTCCGTCTAGCGTGGCCCCTTCTTGGAATTCCGTGAGCGCATGCCGTGAGATTAATATTGACGGCTTCGAGGGCGTACCGATATGCACGATGGAGCAAATTTAATTTTCGTGTTCCCGGGGTAGGTAGGTAGGTAGGTAGGTAGGTGGATGGCCGGGTAGGTATATATTGGAGGGGTGGGATAACGGCCCTTCTCCTCCGACTGCGGACCTTTCTTACCTGCATTGGTTACGGATGCGTTGCTCTGACCAAGAATATAATTAAAACTTTCCCGCCGTGTCCACAACAACCTAAAACAAGTCGTAAATCAACGGGAACAGTGTCGAATCTGTACCGCGTTGTAATTCACAAAAGAATCGAACCTTGCCATTCGTACAAAAAACGACGGAGTTAAATTTGAAAAGTAATGACCGGTCGCAAATATTCGTATAGTTCGTCAAGTGAATTATAGAACTTTGATACGTGTNGGGTAGGTAGGTAGGTAGGTAGGTGGATGGCCGGGTAGGTATATATTGGAGGGGTGGGATAACGGCCCTTCTCCTCCGACTGCGGACCTTTCTTACCTGCATTGGTTACGGATGCGTGGCCCTGACCAAGAATATAATTAAAACTTTCCCGCCGTGTCCACAACAACCTAAAACAAGTCGTAAATCAACGGGGACAGTGTCGAATCCGTACCGCGTTGTAATTCACAAAAGAATCGAACCTTGCCATTCGTACAAAAAACGGCGGAGTTAAATTTGAAAAGTAATGACCGGTCGCAAATATTCGTATAGTTCGTCAAGTGAATTATAGAACTTTGATACGTGAGTTACGAGATTTGTAAAGAGTCCTGGTCAATAACACGCATACGTATTGGAGACGCGAGTCCAATGTATATCAAGTTTTAACAAGCAACACCTCGCGCCGCATAGTTTAAAACTTGTGTAATAAATCGAATCTCTGGAGGGAACTCTTATTGGTATTCACCCTTCGGTAAGTCGCACAATATTAAGTTGATATGCGACCAGCGCGCGGCGGAACCGGCCGGGTTACTTTCCAATAAATAATAAGATCTCTCATAATTCATCGAACTCCGTTACCGAGTTCAAGTTACCGAGTTGTTTAAAGAAAAGGATTATTCACCGTCGGATGAACCCGGCTTCTGAAACTACTGTCTGTGCAACGAACGATTCAAATATTTAAAGCCATAATACAAAGATAGAAGCTTCGTACAGAATAAATGAATTAAAACTATTTACTATTATAAAGTCTGATAGAAATATATATATTTTAATTTGTCGAAGTACGGTCATAAATTTACATAACAATTTTCATCGTATAGTGATAAATTTTGTATATTGTCTCGCGGTGCATAATAAATGATTTAAATGGCATAATAGACTTGGGCTCCTTTAAGACATGCTAATAATCGCAAAATACGGCAATTACTGAATCGAACGAGTTGGGAGGCGCACGGAACGCGGCCGTTTGTTATGTAAAATACGCTTTGACTGGACGCGAGAGCTACGTTCCGGCAGTAAAAAAAAAGACGGGGAAGGAGGCGGAGGAGGCTAAACCTGTGGAGTTTTCTAATTTATCCCAAACGCGAGCAGACGGCTTGCAGCAAAGTCAGATGGCTGAGGCAAGAGCAAGGGCAGCAGCAATATCCATTAGCGAGCGCTAGATATCCGCAACTGTTTCGTGCGGGGGTAACAGAGAAATGGTAAAGTTGAAGAAGGAGAGGGAGCGGCGGAAGGGTGAAGAGTCGTTTTGGTCCTGCGATAGACAGAGGGGCCGCCAGAAGCGGAAGGCGGGATGAAGTGGAGGTTAAAGGGATAAAAAGGGAGCTTGGGGTTTCGAAAGGAGCGCCGGGAAACACGCCGGATTGTGTATTATAATCGGGGGATAAGATGTTGAGTATTCCTCGAGACGGCGAGGGAAGTGTATAAAGCGGGCAGAGAAAATATTGCGGGCCACGATTAAATGGGCCTCGATTTCAATGCAATCGCCTCCCCCTATGCGAATCTCGACGTACACACGTGTACATCATTTTCACGGTCATTTCTCGTGTCAATTGTCTTCCTATACGAAGTACTTTACTAAATAAAAATTGTGTGGTATTAAGAAATAAAATTTTGTAGCATTGAATTATTTTTTTTTATTTAAGCTTTCTCACATTTCATGTACAAAAAATATACAAAGTTTACATAGTAGTTTGTCAAGATACTTATTTACATTGCTTACATGCCTCTGTTCTCTTATCTAGTGCACGTGTTTTGATAAGAAAAATTGAAAGCACGTTTTTTATTAAAACGTCTAAAAATTGTCGGTGGATGGTGGTAACACAGCTGGAACGAATCAAACTTTTATCCTCGATTCTCTCAATTTTTCTTCCCTCCCTCCCCGCTCTCGGGGCTCGCATACAGGCGCGAGGGAAGAACTTTTCATTTCACGCTGAAGATAGTTTCACGTGATTTGCCAATAACTTATGTACAAGTAATTTCTGTTCCGTGATTTTAAGTGGAGAACTTGATTTCGAGGCACGTATCGTAGAAGATTTAATGCTCGGCGAGCAGGAGTCGTTTTTCCTGTCACGAAACGCCTCGCTACGTTCTTCGAAAATTGTTTCAACTGATATTTTCGAATGTAGATATGACGTTCGTTGGATAATAATTTGATAAATCACAGGGAAACATTATGACATAAAGTTTTGGCTTTCAAATTATTATTATTGTTGTAATCCGATGGTATGTAATATTAATTAATATTGGAATTCTGTATTCGCAGAGGAATTCATCTAAATAATTTCGCAAATACTTCATGACAGAGGCGGGGCGGTTAATTTACACTGATTAATTATACCCTTAACTTTAAAACTGTCGGGTGAAAGGGTAGCGACAATACATTGTTGCTCGAACAGACATCATAAGGATCACGTACTAAAGTGGCATACGTTGATTAATGAACGAACTGGCTGCGCCATCGTTATCCCCTCGAAAGTAACCTTATAAGCAAGCAGTAAAAGACCGGAGAGTTCACAGATCGTATCCGTCCTTGTTAAATGGATGCCTATACAAATTGAATCAACGTCAGCTACCGGCAATCATTTATCACCGAGCCCTTTCTCGGTATTCTCTTGCACCGTGTGAATCGCCTCTTTCTATGCATTCACTAAATCTAATTCAGAGTATCACTTATTAGAATAAAAATTAGTCTCTCATTTCATTCTAACAGAATAATTAATAATACGTTTACGAAAATATGTGATTGAAATTTGCATTAATTTTCAGTAGCCAATAATAAACTAAATATTGATCGCCACGTGTTAACTGTCTGATCAACACTGGTTTAAGTTTATATAACTAGCGTTGCTTCATATCACTAATTTAAAGTGACACGCGGCTCATATTTCATGCATGCACAAGAACGACAAAGCCAGTCGAATGAACGTATGATTGAATTCTCGATATCGCAAAGAGGGGGAATGGTTTCATTTCTTATAAATCATCGACGAGTCAGCGATCTCTGAAATTTGTTGGTTTGATCGAACGGCGGATGTAACCGCGTGCTCGTCGTTTTGTGGATACGGCCAATGGAGTTCGATGGGATCGAGCCGGTAGGAGCTGGATAGGAACCCGCAGCGAGGTCCTCTGTCTTTTAAGACTTTTTAGCTACATCCAGGAGGGAACTCGAGGCGTTTCCCGTCGATTCAGCCGCCGCCGAGCGGAAAGGGTTGGAAGAGTCGTGGTCAGAATCGCGTAGCCGGATTTCGGGTGTTGCAAGCTCCTACGGGAATGCGAATGAATGGCGAGGGTAGGGCGCAACACGAAAGGGGCGGTCGGGCTCCCGGATTCTCAGCAGACAGTAACGCTGTTAATATGCTAATCTTATCATCGACGATTTATTCCAGCCTTCTGTTTCTCCTAAAATATACCAATTTCTTCGTGCACGGCCCGAGCCGATCGTCGGCCCGCGGTTACATACCCGAACTGTTCCCCGGCTCGGCTCTGATTCAATGGCCCCGCGAAATTAGCGACAACCGGGTAATTGCATTTCAGAATTCGCGTATCTGAACTCTGATTCACTATTTTAATTAGTTTGTACAAAATTATAATTTGCAGAATCAATTTTGCTTGGAGGAGTTATTTCGAAACTTGCGAAGATGCGAACGTGCTTGGTTATCGGGCGACAAAGCTTATCGCGGAAACGCATTGTCGCAATGTTCGGGCATATTATGATACTTCATTATCGTACGCCGGAAATTAATGGCAATCAAAAGGTGAAAGGGGTCTCGCCGTTAAGAGGACTAGTTTAACGAGCTGCTAATTAAAGTTCGACTAACCGTAGTCTCCTCAAGATGTATTAATTGGAAATTGCGGTAATTTAGTATCGGAGGAACTTGCGAAAACCACTAGTATTTTCCCGTTCAAGTGAATAATTACTTAATTCTTATATAAAATTAGAAGAGCAAATTGAGTGAACATGTTTATTTTTTTATATTATATTCTATGTACTATTTATTTTCTTTGGAATTTGTTATACAAGATGGAGTACGTTGGCTAAATACTTCAGGAAGGGAAATGAATTTATTTTCTAGCATTACAAGAAGCCAGTATCAATAGTCCTCGAAGAGGCTAGTCAAGATTGAATTGGTCCTCGGAGACGGTGGCAGGGATGCGAGAAAGAAAACGAACAGGAGAGGGGCAATAAGAGATCAAATAACTCCTGCCCTTTACCCTCCAGAGAGCACCCAGCAGCGGATGAATATCGTTTCCGGCGATGACTTATCCGTAAATCTTACGTTTGGGACTCGGGTCGAATCCCGTCGAGGAATGAATTATGACGTAACTCTAAAGGGGAGACACGATCCTCGGACCAAATCAATTTTTCTGACGCGTTTCAACTATCGTATTATCACGTTCGAAACTTGTGTCAAAATCGATACGAATGGTTCTCATGTACTTTGATAAAAATTAATAGAAACGGAACTCTTTCATGGGTTCCGCGTGTGCGGTGGAAATTCGCCGAGGGTTCTGTTTTATTCAAAAGAGACAAATGCCTGTTGATACGGACCGGTGTTTCCGCCGGTTAGTTCATGCACGATGGAAGGCATTAGCGATTCCGATGTGTTTAACTATGCACGGGCTATGTTCTCGTGCTTTCCATTCTTTTTTGTTGCCTCGGATTTCTGTCAAAAAAAAGGAAAAAAATGAATAATCACCTGTCTGCGCGTTGGCACATCCGAGGTGAAAAATTCAAAAAAGGATAAAGGTGCCCGTGGAATCAAAGCTTTAACAATATTTTTTACAACGTGTGAAGGACCTTTTTTTTTTTAAATCAGAAATGCATGTTTGAAATTGTTAAAGGAGATGGACTCATGTAAATTCGATAATATAGTTATGAAACTTATTCAATTACGAATCTTGTCTGGTTCCGAATTTATTAAAGATTCAGGGATTAGCGGACGCGGCAGGAGCGGTTCTAAAAGTCCTTAAAGTACGTGTACGTTCGGAACATCAAGTAAAAATCCTGGCGGGCTCGCTCAAAGGCGCTCCCTCGAGAGAAATTTATGGCGAGATATACACGGGGCGTTTCGCGATTTTCACTGGCTCGATCCTTTCTTTAAAACGTTTCCTAATTGGATATTAGTTATCCGGCTGAAGCAGGCTCTCTGCGAAATGAATTTGTTGGGGTTAATGGTCTCGTTTCTCGCGACTCGTAAATCCTACGAACCGACTAATACACTTCAGGCCGTGTTATTAGTACAGAAGTTGGCTACTAGACACGAATAAGGCTCCGTCAAAGCATGCCACTCATCAAAGTATTTGGATATTTATCACGAGAGACTTTCGCACAGCTACACTTCACTAGAGCTTTGTAATGGACATAATCAGTAGATTGCAGATTTTTATCCAAGCTGAAACTTTTGTGATGCCAATTTATAAAATGAAATTTAGATTGGAGCGTTTTACATCCTTCAAAATTAATGAAATGCATCAATTGTACTCGTGACGTTCTGTAAATCGCATAAAAAATGCATCGAATTCGCGATGCGATAATAAGATCGCGATATGATTGGTTAAATTCGATGAAAAATTAATTGAACCTAGATTTAATCTTTTACGATTTGACCGGCGCCGCGCGCGGGGATTATATTTTTCCAGCTGGCCGGCCGGTCATTAATCCCGTGTCGTTTTTCATTTTGAGGCCCTGTATCCAACACCGATAATACACCGCCGAAATAAATCCGCGTTGCCCGGCGGGCCGCCCCCGCACTGGGAAAAGATTAATCGCTGACCGCCACGAATCATTAAGCAACAATTACACACTAACAACGATCATCAGTAACGCTTTTCCATTTACATAATTGCACCGGCGCTACCTGAAGTTGATTGGTGGTACATAGGCTCGAGAAAGACGGCTGCAACGTTTAACTAAGTAAGTTAAGCTCGCGGTTTAAGGGTTTAAACCACTCTACAGACCAAAAAAATTGGCACACTTTGCGATTTTTCTTCAGCGGAACCACGAAATAAATCGGAATTACAAAATAGGGTTTTTATTGTATATGTAATGGACTGTATAAAATAATTTTTTTAAGGTGATACTGAATACTGGTTCCGCTGAAAAAAATCACAAAATCCTGATCCTTTAAGGAAGTGTAGAGTTTATTAAGTTCGCGCGGATGAAAACCAGAAGAGTGTACAATATATAAATGGGAAGGTTTTATCATTAATAATATTAATTTTCTCTCTGTTTTATGCAACACGTTCTATCTATTCTTTTTTCTTCAGCCTGCTATCTCAGGAGTTTTCACCTGTAAAATTATAACATCTTAATTAACAGCCCGTAGCGGAAGTCAATTTTCTCCGGGCCATTAAAACTCGTTGACACTTTTATTCCCCGGTTTTGTCACGCGTGCANAAAAAAAAAGACGGGGAAGGAGGCGGAGGAGGCTAAACCTGTGGAGTTTTCTAATTTATCCCAAACGCGAGCAGACGGCTTGCAGCAAAGTCAGATGGCTGAGGCAAGAGCAAGGGCAGCAGCAATATCCATTAGCGAGCGCTAGATATCCGCAACTGTTTCGTGCGGGGGTAACAGAGAAATGGTAAAGTTGAAGAAGGAGAGGGAGCGGCGGAAGGGTGAAGAGTCGTTTTGGTCCTGCGATAGACAGAGGGGCCGCCAGAAGCGGAAGGCGGGATGAAGTGGAGGTTAAAGGGATAAAAAGGGAGCTTGGGGTTTCGAAAGGAGCGCCGGGAAACACGCCGGATTGTGTATTATAATCGGGGGATAAGATGTTGAGTATTCCTCGAGACGGCGAGGGAAGTGTATAAAGCGGGCAGAGAAAATATTGCGGGCCACGATTAAATGGGCCTCGATTTCAATGCAATCGCCTCCCCCTATGCGAATCTCGACGTACACACGTGTACATCATTTTCACGGTCATTTCTCGTGTCAATTGTCTTCCTATACGAAGTACTTTACTAAATAAAAATTGTGTGGTATTAAGAAATAAAATTTTGTAGCATTGAATTATTTTTTTTTATTTAAGCTTTCTCACATTTCATGTACAAAAAATATACAAAGTTTACATAGTAGTTTGTCAAGATACTTATTTACATTGCTTACATGCCTCTGTTCTCTTATCTAGTGCACGTGTTTTGATAAGAAAAATTGAAAGCACGTTTTTTATTAAAACGTCTAAAAATTGTCGGTGGATGGTGGTAACACAGCTGGAACGAATCAAACTTTTATCCTCGATTCTCTCAATTTTTCTTCCCTCCCTCCCCGCTCTCGGGGCTCGCATACAGGCGCGAGGGAAGAACTTTTCATTTCACGCTGAAGATAGTTTCACGTGATTTGCCAATAACTTATGTACAAGTAATTTCTGTTCCGTGATTTTAAGTGGAGAACTTGATTTCGAGGCACGTATCGTAGAAGATTTAATGCTCGGCGAGCAGGAGTCGTTTTTCCTGTCACGAAACGCCTCGCTACGTTCTTCGAAAATTGTTTCAACTGATATTTTCGAATGTAGATATGACGTTCGTTGGATAATAATTTGATAAATCACAGGGAAACATTATGACATAAAGTTTTGGCTTTCAAATTATTATTATTGTTGTAATCCGATGGTATGTAATATTAATTAATATTGGAATTCTGTATTCGCAGAGGAATTCATCTAAATAATTTCGCAAATACTTCATGACAGAGGCGGGGCGGTTAATTTACACTGATTAATTATACCCTTAACTTTAAAACTGTCGGGTGAAAGGGTAGCGACAATACATTGTTGCTCGAACAGACATCATAAGGATCACGTACTAAAGTGGCATACGTTGATTAATGAACGAACTGGCTGCGCCATCGTTATCCCCTCGAAAGTAACCTTATAAGCAAGCAGTAAAAGACCGGAGAGTTCACAGATCGTATCCGTCCTTGTTAAATGGATGCCTATACAAATTGAATCAACGTCAGCTACCGGCAATCATTTATCACCGAGCGCTTTCTCGGTATTCTCTTGCACCGTGTGAATCGCCTCTTTCTATGCATTCACTAAATCTAATTCAGAGTATCACTTATTAGAATAAAAATTAGTCTCTCATTTCATTCTAACAGAATAATTAATAATACGTTTACGAAAATATGTGATTGAAATTTGCATTAATTTTCAGTAGCCAATAATAAACTAAATATTGATCGCCACGTGTTAACTGTCTGATCAACACTGGTTTAAGTTTATATAACTAGCGTTGCTTCATATCACTAATTTAAAGTGACACGCGGCTCATATTTCATGCATGCACAAGAACGACAAAGCCAGTCGAATGAACGTATGATTGAATTCTCGATATCGCAAAGAGGGGGAATGGTTTCATTTCTTATAAATCATCGACGAGTCAGCGATCTCTGAAATTTGTTGGTTTGATCGAACGGCGGATGTAACCGCGTGCTCGTCGTTTTGTGGATACGGCCAATGGAGTTCGATGGGATCGAGCCGGTAGGAGCTGGATAGGAACCCGCAGCGAGGTCCTCTGTCTTTTAAGACTTTTTAGCTACATCCAGGAGGGAACTCGAGGCGTTTCCCGTCGATTCAGCCGCCGCCGAGCGGAAAGGGTTGGAAGAGTCGTGGTCAGAATCGCGTAGCCGGATTTCGGGTGTTGCAAGCTCCTACGGGAATGCGAATGAATGGCGAGGGTAGGGCGCAACACGAAAGGGGCGGTCGGGCTCCCGGATTCTCAGCAGACAGTAACGCTGTTAATATGCTAATCTTATCATCGACGATTTATTCCAGCCTTCTGTTTCTCCTAAAATATACCAATTTCTTCGTGCACGGCCCGAGCCGATCGTCGGCCCGCGGTTACATACCCGAACTGTTCCCCGGCTCGGCTCTGATTCAATGGCCCCGCGAAATTAGCGACAACCGGGTAATTGCATTTCAGAATTCGCGTATCTGAACTCTGATTCACTATTTTAATTAGTTTGTACAAAATTATAATTTGCAGAATCAATTTTGCTTGGAGGAGTTATTTCGAAACTTGCGAAGATGCGAACGTGCTTGGTTATCGGGCGACAAAGCTTATCGCGGAAACGCATTGTCGCAATGTTCGGGCATATTATGATACTTCATTATCGTACGCCGGAAATTAATGGCAATCAAAAGGTGAAAGGGGTCTCGCCGTTAAGAGGACTAGTTTAACGAGCTGCTAATTAAAGTTCGACTAACCGTAGTCTCCTCAAGATGTATTAATTGGAAATTGCGGTAATTTAGTATCGGAGGAACTTGCGAAAACCACTAGTATTTTCCCGTTCAAGTGAATAATTACTTAATTCTTATATAAAATTAGAAGAGCAAATTGAGTGAACATGTTTATTTTTTTATATTATATTCTATGTACTATTTATTTTCTTTGGAATTTGTTATACAAGATGGAGTACGTTGGCTAAATACTTCAGGAAGGGAAATGAATTTATTTTCTAGCATTACAAGAAGCCAGTATCAATAGTCCTCGAAGAGGCTAGTCAAGATTGAATTGGTCCTCGGAGACGGTGGCAGGGATGCGAGAAAGAAAACGAACAGGAGAGGGGCAATAAGAGATCAAATAACTCCTGCCCTTTACCCTCCAGAGAGCACCCAGCAGCGGATGAATATCGTTTCCGGCGATGACTTATCCGTAAATCTTACGTTTGGGACTCGGGTCGAATCCCGTCGAGGAATGAATTATGACGTAACTCTAAAGGGGAGACACGATCCTCGGACCAAATCAATTTTTCTGACGCGTTTCAACTATCGTATTATCACGTTCGAAACTTGTGTCAAAATCGATACGAATGGTTCTCATGTACTTTGATAAAAATTAATAGAAACGGAACTCTCTCATGGGTTCCGCGTGTGCGGTGGAAATTCGCCGAGGGTTTTGTTTTATTCAAAAGAGACAAATGCCTGTTGATACGGACCGGTGTTTCCGCCGGTTAGTTCATGCACGATGGAAGGCATTAGCGATTCCGATGTGTTTAACTATGCACGGGCTATGTTCTCGTGCTTTCCATTCTTTTTTGTTGCCTCGGATTTCTGTCAAAAAAAAGGAAAAAAATGAATAATCACCTGTCTGCGCGTTGGCACATCCGAGGTGAAAAATTCAAAAAAGGATAAAGGTTCCCGTGGAATCAAAGCTTTAACAATATTTTTTACAACGTGTGAAGGACCNTTAATAGAAACGGAACTCTCTCATGGGTTCCGCGTGTGCGGTGGAAATTCGCCGAGGGTTTTGTTTTATTCAAAAGAGACAAATGCCTGTTGATACGGACCGGTGTTTCCGCCGGTTAGTTCATGCACGATGGAAGGCATTAGCGATTCCGATGTGTTTAACTATGCACGGGCTATGTTCTCGTGCTTTCCATTCTTTTTTGTTGCCTCGGATTTCTGTCAAAAAAAAGGAAAAAAATGAATAATCACCTGTCTGCGCGTTGGCACATCCGAGGTGAAAAATTCAAAAAAGGATAAAGGTGCCCGTGGAATCAAAGCTTTAACAATATTTTTTACAACGTGTGAAGGACCTTTTTTTTTTTAAATCAGAAATGCATGTTTGAAATTGTTAAAGGAGATGGACTCATGTAAATTCGATAATATAGTTATGAAACTTATTCAATTACGAATCTTGTCTGGTTCCGAATTTATTAAAGATTCAGGGATTAGCGGACGCGGCAGGAGCGGTTCTAAAAGTCCTTAAAGTACGTGTACGTTCGGAACATCAAGTAAAAATCCTGGCGGGCTCGCTCAAAGGCGCTCCCTCGAGAGAAATTTATGGCGAGATATACACGGGGCGTTTCGCGATTTTCACTGGCTCGATCCTTTCTTTAAAACGTTTCCTAATTGGATATTAGTTATCCGGCTGAAGCAGGCTCTCTGCGAAATGAATTTGTTGGGGTTAATGGTCTCGTTTCTCGCGACTCGTAAATCCTACGAACCGACTAATACACTTCAGGCCGTGTTATTAGTACAGAAGTTGGCTACTAGACACGAATAAGGCTCCGTCAAAGCATGCCACTCATCAAAGTATTTGGATACTTATCACGAGAGACTTTCGCACAGCTACACTTCACTAGAGCTTTGTAATGGACATAATAAGTAGATTGCAGATTTTTATCCAAGCTGAAACTTTTGTGATGCCATTTTATAAAATGAAATTTAGATTGGAGCGTTTTACATCCTTCAAAATTAATGAAATGCATCAATTGTACTCGTGACGTTCTGTAAATCGCATAAAAAATGCATCGAATTCGCGATGCGATAATAAGATCGCGATATGATTGGTTAAAT
Source organism: Ceratina japonica (assembly GCA_019453355.1). Lineage (NCBI taxonomy): Eukaryota > Metazoa > Arthropoda > Insecta > Hymenoptera > Apidae > Ceratina > Ceratina japonica. Next base: position 5,779 of record SMSR01011108.1, on the reverse strand, counting down.
TCGATGAAAAATTAATTGAACCTAGATTTAATCTTTTACGATTTGACCGGCGCCGCGCGCGGGGATTATATTTTTCCAGCTGGCCGGCCGGTCATTAATCCCGTGTCGTTTTTCATTTTGAGGCCCTGTATCCAACACCGATAATACACCGCCGAAATAAATCCGCGTTGCCCGGCGGGCCGCCCCCGCACTGGGAAAAGATTAATCGCTGACCGCCACGAATCATTAAGCAACAATTACACACTAACAACGATCATCAGTAACGCTTTTCCATTTACATAATTGCACCGGCGCTACCTGAAGTTGATTGGTGGTACATAGGCTCGAGAAAGACGGCTGCAACGTTTAACTAAGTAAGTTAAGCTCGCGGTTTAAGGGTTTAAACCACTCTACAGACCAAAAAAATTGGCACACTTTGCGATTTTTCTTCAGCGGAACCACGAAATAAATCGGAATTACAAAATAGGGTTTTTATTGTATATGTAATGGACTGTATAAAATAATTTTTTTAAGGTGATACTGAATACTGGTTCCGCTGAAAAAAATCACAAAATCCTGATCCTTTAAGGAAGTGTAGAGTTTATTAAGTTCGCGCGGATGAAAACCAGAAGAGTGTACAATATATAAATGGGAAGGTTTTATCATTAATAATATTAATTTTCTCTCTGTTTTATGCAACACGTTCTATCTATTCTTTTTTCTTCAGCCTGCTATCTCAGGAGTTTTCACCTGTAAAATTATAACATCTTAATTAACAGCCCGTAGCGGAAGTCAATTTTCTCCGGGCCATTAAAACTCGTTGACACTTTTATTCCCCGGTTTTGTCACGCGTGCACGCACGTGAACGTGTACGAAGTGACGATCACACGCGCGCGCATACACGGACGGGACACACGCGAGAGGGATGCGAGGTCGGCTCGGAATTAGACCATGTAAGGAATGGTTGATGGGCGTCTCGGTAGCCGGTGAACTAGCCGGTTTTATGGGACGATGGTTTTACGAGCGTATCTAACCCATCCGCCACCCCCTAACATTCTTGGCTCGTACGTTGGAGAGGAAAAGGTACATGGAATCTAGCGGAACGAACTTCTCCGAGTTACGTTCCGCTCCGTCTCTCTCTTTCTTTCCGTTTCCCTTTTCTCTCCGGCCGTGCCCTCCAGTTTCGTATTTTAAGGAATCTGAAGAACCTATGATCAGAATTCAATGCATAAGAAGTTTCACAAAGCGTGCACGAAAGTTAATACCCAATACCCATTACTGTAACTGCGTCATACCTATGGCTGACTTGTACTACTTGACAGACGAGTGAATGCTGCTCTACAGATGACGTTCAAAAAATTTTGCATATTTTCTTTTAATTTCAAACCAAATGTTAATTTACTGTACATTATTAAAGGTTTATTACTGATTGATGTACAGGGTGTCCCTATGGCTGACTTGTACTACTTGACAGACGAGTAAGTGCTTCTGACACAGATGTTGAATGAATTTTGTATACAGGGTGGGGCAGTAACTATTACCACCTCAGATATCTTCGAAACTATAAGTGTCACAGGAATATTCGTTGAAGTAAAATTGCACAGTTCGAAGGGGGCCATCCGGTGGGGATAATAGTTTTTTTGCAGGTGGAGGTACTTCGGACATTTGAAGGTCACCTCCAGTTTTTTAAATGGAAACCTATATTTTTTATTACAGTTTCATATTCTACTGGAAAAAATACGTAACTTTTAT